>RQOL01000483.1:0-101417 GCA_013076295.1 Sanderia malayensis | reverse complement strand
CTGAAGCATTCTTGTTGCGAGCTTCGGATCTCAGACAAAAGGGGTTATTTGCCAGCAAAGAAGCAGATGCAACTCTGAAGTATGATCCAGAACTGGTCCAAGGCATGTTTTTAAGGTCAGTTGAGAAAGGCCTCAGGGATGACAATATTCTCACGAAATTTCACTCTGTCCTGCAAACCACGAAAATCACTGATGAGGAGTTAATTCAACAAATGAGTAGCATTTCTTCCGCAGAAGCAGAACGCCAAGCAAGAATCGGGAAGAAGGTGGAAGATCAAATGAATGCGGCAGTTATTGATGATAGAAAAACGAAAGAAACCGAGCAGGTAAAGAATCAAATAGAGACAAACACAGAAAGTCGTATATTAGAAAAAATAGTCGTATCATTGACTATTTGGAACAACAAATAGGAATACAGAGAATGCAGTTCGTTCAAAAACATTTTATCCCCAGAGGAGATTCAGACATCAGGAACCCGACCGACAAGAGGAAGCTGATAGTACAGATGAAGAGAACAATGTTCCTTCTTTTAAACCTAATGTTTTACCACATGTATTGGAAGAGCTGGAGAGCAACTACACTGAAGAACACGATAATTCAGAAGAACCTCGAGCAAACACAGACAATGATATAGTTCCAGAAAACGTAAGCCAGTCAATTCCATCTGCTGATGCTTCCGAAGACAGGTATCAACCAAATGCAACTTCTGATGAGATACCAAGTCAACCACTAGCAGAAGATAGCGGAGAGCAAGTCTCCTTGGAAAACGCTACAGACAATAGCATAGATGAAGATGCACATTCGATTCTCGGACCACTATGAGATTCTACTCCACCGCAAGTAACGGAAGAACAAAGACAAATGCGTCAGCGACATCCACCTTCACGTCTTACATATACTGATTTTGGAAATCCAAGGACTGAACAACATTGCTTTGTAGACCAAGCATGGGTACGACCACAGTACACAGTTTTTGGAACGCAGTTGTCTACAACGGGACCAGCATCTGTACAATATCAATACGTACCTGTTCCTCCACCAACAACATGTACCCAGTTCAGCGTCTTGACAGACAATTCGTCCAGCCAATGCCGTGCTTTATTCCGTACTTTCGACCGTCCTTCTTTGGTCATCAGTAATTCATACAAAACATTTTGCTATATTTTTGCTGTTTGCTGAAGTTTATGTTGAGGAAAGACTCCAATCCAAAAATACTTGAAATAGCTCGAAAATAATCTTGTCACTTACCATACGGTTTTGGAAACCGATTACGATTACGTTGCAGAATTGCTAATTTATGATAATTTTATGCAGATTATGTGATATGGAGGAGACATCGCGTGATTGGGGAAAGGAGAATTTTTTATGTTTGAAGAAACGTGGTTGTTTTCGTTGGCTCGTTTCTTGTGGTCAAACATACAACTTATTTGTGGGAACTAACGCAACTGTTCACAACAAAAGTGGCACCTCCAACGGGACAGTAGCGTTGAAGGGAAAAGGCAAAACAGTTATTGAGAATTGTTTAGCAATCTTGCCGGGCAGAAGCGTTACATATGCGCCGACCTGTTTCTAATCATGAATGTAAAAAACAATTACCATGCTTATATTTTCGGAACAAATTGATGTCAACTTTGTTGCTCCAGTACGCAGAAAAAACGGGGTTCCCATTATGATACCATTGTTGACTCGCCCCAATCCTAAAAGCTTACGAATCTATAGTTTTAGCGAAAAAATCAAACCGTAAGTAGCGGTAAGGGCAACTTAAAGGACAAAGAGTATCATCTCAGAAATATTTACTTTGTCGAACTAAAAACGGCCACACAGGTAGAAGATGCATTGATATCATCTCAATTTTGTTAATATTTAAACATGTAAACTCTCCAAAATCTACATTAAAAGAATGGAGAGTCCGAACTACGCCACATGGCATGTGTCCCTCTTGGGTCCCATTAGCAAATTACGTTCTTAATGAAAAGACTATACTTGTATGGCAAATGTCATAAAACAAACACCACGAGAGAAAATTTATTGGATAAAATGACCGCCGCACTTTCCTGTACTATGGTAAATCAATTCTGAAGAATGACTTACCGTACGCCAAGTTTAAAGTAATGTATGAAGAGATAACAACAAACTCCATTGACGATGGTCGCAACAAGAGCAGCAAATACTGAAGGGTAAACAATTTCCTACCAAGTAATAAAATTAATATTCACCGTCAATTCTAAGGCCCAAGTCAAACGTCGCTCTTCTCATGCGCCGAATCTAATAGCTACATTAGGTGCATGAGAAGAGAATGAATTAGGTGCTGCAGAATCGATTTGGAGCGACTGAGGCAGTCGCATATGCGACTCTGGAGCGACTTCAAGTCAAACGTCGCATTTTTCATGCGCCGAACTCAATGCATAAATTATTACTATCAAAATATAATTTTTTTGTTTGAAAACGAGGCAACATGCGCAGTGTTGTTTTTTCGGAGCTTCGGCGCCAAACGAAATCAAGACGGCTTCGTGTTGACCAAAGATTTCAGAGTGTCAAATTTGCTTCGGCGAGACAAAGTACATCTGCATAACATGTGGAGTTGCAGTATGCAATAAATGTGGCATTCCAGAGCTAAATGAAAACACACGAGGGTGGTTAGCATCAAGAAGCGTTGGGTACTGCAGTAGGGATTGTGAAATTCCACCAACAACAAACAACAGTTACAGTACAGAGACCTTTGAATTTCCTATAAAAAGGACAACTTCTTGCTATTCGACCAGAAGATCTCCTTGACTCATTATTTGATATCAAAAGCATGACGGCAAGAAATAGGGCCTTAATCATTAATTTTCTTTGATGTATAGCCACAACAATCCCATTTTCCCAAAACCTGCGTCGTCTACGGCTTTCAGCAATCATTTTAATCAGTACTTGCGTTTTCGTCCGGTCCGTGGGAGCCATGTTGAAAAAGAGAATTTTTGGTTGCTATAGTGATCACATACACCTTCGGGGCCTGGGTGAGAGAAATCAATAATTGGGAGCGACAAGAATCAACAATTAGGTTCGACGTATGACTCAGTGTCGCTCCAGAGCCGCTCCACTGCCGCACCTAATTATATTTAGTTCTGCGCATGAGAAGAGCGACGTTTGACTGGGGCCTAAAAGACTGTGTGTTTAATAGAAATATGCTATCTGAAAAATAAGTTATCTTGGTAAAAGGCTTGATTATAGAACAAAAGATGAAAAATTTCCAAACCTGACATGCCAGGTATCGAATAATGATGTTGAATAGGATAAAAAGCTGCAGAAAAAAGGTTCTCATACATTTTACAAGACAACAAACATTTACATTGCACAAACTGTTATGCACAATTTTTAGACAAACAAATTGTTCAAAATTAGAAATATCTAAATGCCATGTTAAGTTGGCATCACTAAAAGTTTTTGCAAAAATCAGTTCTTTATAAAATTAATTGAAAGCGAAAACTTGAAATGCTGAAAAATTTCACTTACGAACAAAGCAGGAACATAACACTCAATGAATTGAGCCGCCAGCCTGAAAAACAAACAAGCATCACAAATAACACAGCAAATTCATGACATTCCAGCATGGTGGGCCTAATACATTTAGCGAAGCTACCATAACTTCCTTCTTGCCGTGTCATGAAATGAATTCTTTCTTATAACACTATTAGCTACATGATTATGATTGGAACAAAGCTTATAGAGAACTCTCTGCTTTTATCTTGTAGATAGGAGTAAAGAATTAAACGTTATTTCTATAAGAAACCTGGCAAAATCTCACTACTTAAAGTTTCAGGGAATTTTTAGTCATATTTTACCAGTAAAGGCTTCTTGAGGGTTTTTGAATTGGATACCTGAAGTGGATTTATAGATACTTGATTTGTTAATTTCTGATTGCTTCTCTCTACCAAAAATCTCAAGTAGAACACACTCGAAGGATACCACACTCCGTGCAGTACGAGCCGCTTTTCGGACCGGACATTGGGTTACTGACAGTATACGGGAATACAAGAACATCAAAAACGAAATCACAATGGATAGCGATAACAACATTCTCCTATGAGGGTCTAGAATTATTTTACCGACATCACTTTGTGCTTGTGCTGCTAAACCTGCTCACGAGGGAAATCCAGGTCACTCAAAAACAACTCCACTCCTTCGCGAATGTGTATAGTTTCCAGGTCTAGGAAAACTCGTAAAGGACAAAGTGGACAAGTGTATTGCATGCCAAGCGGCATCGCAACCTAATTCTCCTCAACCGTTAAAGTCAGCACACCAATGTCTTCACACGCGTGGAACGAAGCGAAAATCAACTTCTGTGGACGGTTCCCAACAGGACACTACATTCTTGTAGCTATTGATGTTTACTCACGATACCCCGGGAGAGAGATTCTAAAGTCAACTGCAGCACAGAGAGTGATTCCAAAACTTGATATTATCTTCGCTAGGCGCGGCATCACAGAAAAAGTCACCACGGATAATGGACCTCCATTCAACGGCAACAAGTTCAAAATGTACATTTGGAATAAAGTATAATGCAAGCACCCCGCTGTGGCCCAAAGGAAATGCGGAAGTTGAGTCGTTTAACAAACCACTTGAGAAGGCCATCAGAGCAGCCCACACAGAAGGACAATCATGGAAACAAGAGCTAGCTAACCTTCATACAACCTTCCCCTCTCTCACGGTTGAGAGTAATGGGGTTTTTGATTTGTACTAGTGTGTTACAAAATCCCCAAAATGAACAGGAGGGTGTATGGTCTGCCGAAGATGCACAGGTCTGGCATTACCGCCTCTAACCCCTTGAGCCCCCGGCTCAACTGCCAACTGATCGGGTTCTACAAAGACAACCCCTGGCGTTTCGTCCAAAGGTTGTACGGGTACGCCCTTATCAAACGGGGTGGGGCAAGGTCTAATTTGGTTGTGGTGTGCTACAAAAGTTTTTCCTATGTTGGACCGCAACACATAGTTAACCCCATTGTTACTACAAATTGTGTATGGACCGATCCATTTCTTCCCAAATTTCCATTTTTTAGGGCGAGCTAGCCACACGGCTTGTCCAGGTTGCAAGGGTTTCCAGTCTAAGTGACTCTTGTTGTATTTAGTAGATTTAGTAGATGTTGTATTTCCCAATCTAAACTATGTTCAGAAACAAAGTTACGAATGATATCCTGTAAAGTCGGGTTCTGTCTTTCCACGAGTCCGTCACATTGGGGATGGTAGGCAGTTGTGCGAGTTTTCTTGAGCCCCGTGATGTTATAAACCTCATGCATGAGATTACTGTCGAAATTACGACCTTGGTCTGAATGGATGACAGTAGGTGGTCCAAATCGCGAAAACAGTTTAGACACAAGAAGTTTTGCAACCGTAGTAGACTTTTGGTCCTTTGTGGCAAACGCCTCACACCATTTGGTAAAATGGTCCATGACAACTAGGATATGTTTATTACCATTGGCAGTTTCTTGTATAGGACCCATATAGTCGAGTGCCCAGAAGACAAAAGGTTCGCTTATTTGAATGGGCTGAAGGGGTGCTTTGCGTTTGGGTGTACATTTATTTTGACTACAATCAACACACTTCTGAATAAATGTGATGATCGAAGTGCGCATTTTGGGCCAGAAGAAACGTTCTCTAGCTCGCTGGATGGTACGCGTAATGCCCATATGGCCACCAGCGGGACTGCTGTGGAGGCCTTTCAGAACATTCGGTACAAGTGAGTTAGGAACAACAACCGCTTGGCGAGGAAAATGAGTGTGCCTATGGAGGGACCGAACCAGTAACCCATTGCTAACAAAGAACTGGTCCCAGCAATCCCAGTAGGTGCGGAGATCAGAATGATCTTGCCAGACAAATGGGGCGGTTTGGGGAGGCCTTGTTCCTTTAATTCGACAACTGTGCGAATACTAGGGTCATTGCGTTGGGCAGTAAGTAGGTCCGTGGCAGGGAGCAAACTTATGGAACCTGTAATGGCAGCAGTAGGGGGTAAGGATGGATTTTGAATTTGCTGTTTGCTGTGATTCAAACGGGAAATCGCATCTGCATTTTGGTTAGATCGGCCTGGTCTATGCTTTACTTCAAACTGAAATTCCTGTAGGTCCATGATCCAGCGTGCAATTCGCCCCTTAGGCTCAACAGAGTGGAGCCAACGCAAAGCACTATTGTCAGTTACGACGGAAAATTTATGTCCTAAGAGGTAGAACCTAAAGTGTTTAGCAGCAAATACGACAGCAAGAGCTTCCTTCTCCATGGTGGTATAGTTGCGCTCACGCTGAGATAATGTGTAGCTTGCATATGCAATTACACGCTGCTGGCCATCAGCATCAAGTTGTGCTAAGACGGCTCCTAATCCAACATCTGAGGCATCTGTTTGTAGCAAGAATGGCTGGTCAAAATTTGGGTAAGCAAGAACTGGGGCTGAACAAAGTCGTGTTTTGAGTACTTCAAAGGCGAGTTGGTGGTGGTCTTCCCATAAAAATTTCACACCCTTCTTCGTTAGCTCGGTAAGAGGAGAAGAAACTGTGGCAAACCCTGGGATAAATTTTCGGTAATATCCTGCTAGACCCAGAAAGGACCGTAAATGTTCCAAATTAGCAGGTGGAGGGAGGTTCCTGATGGCCTCTATTTTCTTGGGGTCAGTGTGAATGCCCATGTGGGAGACGGTATGACCTAAATATACGACTTTGTCAGCACCAAAAGAACACTTGGAGGCCTTAACACGAAGATGGTGGTCCCTGAACCGTTGCAGTACAGACGTTAATCGTGAACAGTGTTCAGACATATTCTTAGAAAAAATTATGACATCATCAAAGTAACAAAGGCAATTTTCATAGGCGAGTCCGGACAATACTATAGCAATGGCACGGGAAAACGTAGCTGGGGCATTGGATAACCCAAAAGGGAGGCGCAAAAATTCAAATAAGCCCCCTGGAGTGCTAAAGGCAGTTTTCTCACAGTCCTTGGGATTCATTCCCACCTGCCAATAGCCACTCCGAAGATCTAAAGTGCTGAAAATGGTGTTGCCATTTAGTGCTTCTAATAGGTCGTCTACCCTAGGCAGGGGGTGCGCATCAGTTTTTGTAACTGCATTCAGCTTCCGATAATCGACACAAAAACGAAAACTACCATCCTTTTTTTTAACAAGAACAATTGGTGAAGCCCACGGACTACTGCTGGGTTGAACAACCCCCTGGGAAAGCATGTCATTGACCTGTTTGGCAACCTCTTCTCGGTAGTGGTAGGGTAGTTGGCGGGGGTACTGCCGGATGGGTGTGGATTCACCCGTATCGATATTGTGAGTGGTCACAGTTGTGTGGCCTAAACTGTCACTAAATACATCTTCGAAAGAGCATAATGTTTTAAGCAGTGCTGCCTTGTCTGTTGGAGACAACTTAGGATTAATTGCAGCCGTTAGGTCAGTCCATGTTTGTTTTGTAAATCCTGACTGTTCGACAGTTGTACAGATAGATGGAAACGTCTCAATGTTAGAGGGCGATGGGACTAACTCACTAACTGGTGAAAATTCAGCAACATTCTGGTCTGCATATAATTGAAGGGGTTCACTAGATGTATTCATCACTCTCACTGGAATTTTCCTGTTGGTGGCTTGGCTAACTGTACATGCTACCAAATAATTGGAAGGTTCTACTTTCGGGCTTATCATACCAAGTTGATTAGAACAACTCGGTGGAAGTTTGCAAGGTATGATGCACTCTGTACGCCCCGGTACAGTAATATTGCTACAAAGAGTTACCCGAACTGGTCCCCATGTGGCAGACTGGTCAAACAAAGGCTGCCCCCCCTTGAAATGAATCAGTACATGACCCCGTTGGAAATCCCGGGGGAGGGGCAGTTGGCTTGGTGCCGGATGGCAAAGGCATCAGGGGAGTACTACCATGTGGACCCACAAGTACAAAAGTATCCCCAAGAACAGATAATTGCAACCGATGAGAAACAATAAAATCCCAGCCAAGAATACATTGCAGTGGCTGTAACATATTAGTACAAATCAAAAATTCACCCGTATACAAATGTGTGCTCCCTGGAAAAGCTAATTGGGTAATAGCTGAGCCGGAGGAAGTCAAAGGTTGCCCAGTAACAGATACACAATGATTGGGATTGTTCCTGAATGCTGGGAGGGGGGCATCTTGGCGTTGGCAGCTGGCTGAGATTTGCTGATAGGCATCTGTACTTAAAATCGACCGCACAGATCCCGTGTCAACAAGCACAGACAACCGCACACCACCGTTAAATTCGCAATAAACAAGAGGTTGGCCTGGACATTCAGGAACATTTCCAATAGAAAACACAGAGGGGTGCTGGTCGCTCCAACCGTTTAGCGAGGCACCCCACGGAAGTTTAAAGGATTTTCAAACTCACGATTATGTTGAAATTGAAATCTTGTAGAATTGTTCGGGCAAACCTGAGGACGGTGGCCCCAACCTCCACACATGTTGCACGGCGTTGCATCGTGGCGACGAGCACAATTTCTAACAATGTGTCCTTCTTCACGGCAATAAAAACACCGGACACGAGAATCCATTCCCCTCTTGGCATTGGACGAGATAGGCACAGGTGGAGTAGCAGCGGCAGGTGAAGAGACGGCAGCAATAAGGGTGGCTTGTTGATCCGCCATTTTGAAAACAAGGCGCTCCAATTGATCAAGGCGTTTGTTGTTGTTGCGTCTGCTGTTGTGGTGGTGGACGCAACGGGGTCACGGGGAGTGACGGAGGAGAAACAGCATGAGGCGGCTCCAATGGTGTCAATCGCGGCACATGTGGCCGGCGAGTCAGCGGGTAATTGAGCGAGGGCACGAAACCGTTGAGCGAAATCAACCATCCGAGTAAGATTTGGTGTCGGGTCGGATTCCAGTAGCTTCATGCGGATGTGATGGGGCAAACCTTTCATGAACTGTCGGCGCAACAAAGCCTCGAAAGCATCCTCGGACAGGTCGGGTTCGGCATTGCGGAGGAGATCTTTCAGACGCCACAGGTACAACGAAGGATCCTCAGCGGGACGTAAAACTTGTGTGTCGAAGTCACGATAAAAATTTTTCGCGATCAATGCGGGTGTAAAACATCTCTGTAAACTAGCAACTAAATGCGGCAAAGTGTCTTTTTCATCCGCAGCCAAGGAGTCGAAGTAAGTGGCAGCCGGACAGACAAGAATGCAGGAAGTTTGAGCAAGCGAATACCTTCATTCCACATGTTGGCCCAAGCACAACGGTCAAAATGACGCAACCAAGTCATAAAATCTCCACCAGCAAAACGTTCTGGAAGAATCTGATGGCCATAGTAAACGAAATACCTCTGTCACCAATTTGTGGCGTGTTCGGGTTCCAAGCAATGAGTCAGAAAACACAACGAATATACGCGACCAACTCTTTACAATCAATTCAAAAAACTAAATCATTTTATAAACATACACACTTATTATCAATAACCTGACTTTTATCAATCAACAAACACAGTTACAACGCAAGAAATCGAGGTTACAAATTAGCACATACAAACATTCAAAAGGATAAAATATTAACTAAAAGTATGATGATAGGCACCAAGCGTAGTTGGCGCCATCATTACATAGCGGCACAGTCCACAAGTGATTCAGACCATTTTGTCCTATTAATGTGTGCAGAATCGGTTTGAATTGACGATACATACTGGCCAAACAAGTTGCTGGAAACGAATAACCGAAAATAAAATGTTTATATTTAGTGCGTTTAGTTGAGAAATGACTTAGTAAAATATAATCCAAGTTTTGTAGAGAAATTTCCATTTGATTTTAAACTTTAAAATCTTCGTATTGTTTACATCCATGTTGATTGTCTCAAACAAGTTCTTCTGATGGATCTCGCACAGGTAGGTAACGAAGACTTATTAACAATGACGGTCACAGAGTACAACAATAAAAACACAAGTGTATACGAGGGAACTGTATTGTTGATATAATAATTTGGCCACAATTGGGGTCATACAGGCTGCATAGCTAATATTAGACTAGAGACTAAAACACACTCTCGGGCTGAACATATGCAACCACTGCGAACTTGTTCTATCAAGGCCAATAACGCCCCAAAGCTATACAATGCATCTCGCAGGTGTAAGGGACTTGCCCAGTGAACTGAGCTAAATGCCCCGTCACCTATATTACGTGCGGTGTATAGCTTGTGCACTACGGAACAAGCCAAGATGATGAACTGCTCGAAGTTTGATCACGAACACCCGTGAAGAGTTATTTGCAATTAACGAACTAAATTAAATATGAAGCCACTAAATAGGTAACCAAACCGCCAAAATTAAAGCCAAAGTATTTCCCCAAATTGCAGCACCGATGATATGGTGGGTGGGCTATTTTTTTGAAGTTGGAAAGACGGGTTCGCGAATGTTCATTGTAGATCTTCAAGAAGAGGTTGAGAACGTGGCCAAATGATCGCGGTTTGGGGGCACAAACTTCCGAAGAGCATAGAAGGCCGCAAAAAGCCGTAGTAAAGGCCGCCAACATCATGATAGTGTGACCCTGAGGCCACGATGTTTGACATAGCAGTCGTAAATTACATCTCCAAATTTGGCTTGGTAGGATTGCATTCTCTCCAAATATCTACAATGGCCTGGTTATCACAATGAAAAATAATTCTTTCCCGGAGAAAAAATGACCCAATAATAAGCAAGTGACATAAATTGGAAAGAGCTCTTTCCATTGAATAGAACGGAAAGAAATGAGTGCGTCCATTGCTCGGAAATCCAGTGACCATCATAGAAAATGCCGAAGCCCAGTTGACCCGAAGCATCAGTAAATATTTGCATGCTGGAAGCATAAGTGATGTGTGGATCTAGGATTTTGTATTTGCCATTCCAAGCCCAACAGCCAATATCCTATTGGGCTTCAGTGTTGATTGAGATATGATGTGATAGGCGCTTGACAGTAGTGGATAAATCAATAAATCTGCGGAGAAATGTAAGACCGGATGGGATTATTTTCGCTGCAAAGGAAAGTTTGCTGATCAGTGACAGCAGTTCACGTTGGGGGCATTTCTTTTTCACGAACCAGGAGGTTATTTCAAGTTGCAAGGCAGACAACTTGTTTTGGGGCAATTTTAAGCACATGTGCGTAGAGTCAATGTCAATGCCAAGGAATGTGATTGAAGTTGCAGGGCCCACAATTTTCCTGGGGCTGACGTGTAGCGAAGCGGGGTAGAATAGAACACAGAAAACGCGTCTGTACGATTGTGCTGCTTTTCTAAATCTGATTCGAAATCTAAGCTACATACAACGACATTAAGAATAGTGGTTAATTAGATTACATAAATCAATGTGACAGGTCAGCATGTTACTAGGCGCTTGCTAACTGTTATAATTATTAATTATTAAATTATAATTTATTTGACCTAGCAATATATAAACACGTAAACACTACAGACGGGACCCCCAGGTTGTGAAAATTACGTGTTGCGGTGTGTAGCTTTGCAAAGCATGCATCGTATGCTATTTCGGCAAGGAAGAAATCATCTAAATAAAGTGTGCAATGAGTTATGTTGTAATTGTTTTTAATTATCCACACAATAGTATCAGATAGCTTTGAAAAATGGTTGGTGGAAGAATGTAGGCCCATGGGGAGACAGAGTTCAACGAAGGAGTAGTTTAAGAATCTGAAGCCCAATAAATTCCAATCAGCAGGACGTACGGGACATATACGAAATGCACTTTTCACGTCAAGCTTTACCATTTGTGAACCACGACCTAACAATGCAATTATCAAAACTGCTGTATCAAAACTGCTAAAGCTAACTGCAGCTTGATTGTCGTCAATAAAATCATTAATAGATAATCCTTTAGGGGAATATAGATCAGTGATCATGCGCAGTTTACAGCTGTCTTTCTTGGGTACAACACCAAGCAGAGAAGTGCCACAGTTATCAAAGGGTGGATGGGTAAATGGGCCTGCAAGGCGACCATAGTTCGGAGATGATATGATCAGCATTGGGAGATTCGTTGGATTCCGTAGATCTTAGGTTTGTCGAGATATTCTGCAGTTGTGGTCCACAGTAACCAATATTAAAGCCAAATGTAAAATCGTTGAGAAGATTAATTGCAAATTTTTGATCAGGGTAATTAGACAGCTCTTTGTGCAGTACTTTCAAAATTACGGGCGAGGGAGCAAAAGGTGGTATGGGCTTAAAATTTTTACAGAGATGCAGTGCGATCGGAGAGTGCGTGGTTTCCCCCGTGGCGGCTACATGTGTGTAAGACTTGGAATTTTCAGTTGCGGCATTGATTGTGAAAATTGAAACATTTGCCGAGGGTATTGATATTGATAGTGGTATTGATAGTGGTCAGGCCTAGTTCATACCCACGCGAGTCACTGAACTAGCTACTGGTGCCACGTAACCCAGTACTGCCTGCCGCGGGTCGGGTGGCCGGCGACTAAACAGGGTCCCCCCACCTGGGCGCTTTGGGGACCAGGTGAGGAGGTGTGTGGACGCCCGCAGGAAGAAAAATAATACCTGTCAAAGGTCATACCCATGCGCGTCACTGACCAACCACACCTGGAGAGGAGTTGAGCGCCGCCAGGATTCCTTGCTCATTGAAACACTGGAATGATGAAACTAAGGAGCAGACACATCCTGAATCGGTCGTGGCCCGGTAAAACGGCCGCGTCATCTTCTGGGCCCATCAGGGGAAGCGGCGATAAGTGTGCGACTGGTGAAGGGACGAAAGTCCAATTGAAGCGGCAGAAAGATGAGTTTACCTGTGGGACATGGAATGTTAGAACCTTGAACGGTGATGGGAAGCTGGAGCAGCTGGACTACGGGATGGAGAAATACAGATGGAATGTTCTGGGGATAGTGGAGATGAGATGGCTTAGTAGCGGTGAGATGGTAACAGAGCAAGGCCACAAGATCTGGTTCAGCGGAAAGGAGAAGAGGCACGAAGAAGGTGTGGGATTCCTCGTACACAAAGACACAGTGAGAGCAGTAATGGAATGTGAACCAATTTCAAGCCATATGATAAGAATCAGATTATCGGCAAACCCTAGAAACCTGACGATCATACAGATCTATGCACCAACTTCGACTACAAAAGATGAGGATGTGGATGCCTTCTACGATGAGCTACGCAGCACTTTAAGGCAAGTACCAAAGAAAGACATAACGATCATCCAAGGTGATTGGAATGCAAAAATTGGAACCGACTCGTTTGAGGACTGGCAAGGAACAATCGGAAAGTTTGCGTAGGGAACAACAAATGAAAGAGGAGAAAGATTGCTTGAATTCTGCAGGATGAGCAATGTAACAGTGGCCAATACACTAGGAGAGCACAAGGACTCAAGAAGGGTCACGTGGGTGTCTCCAGACGATAGAACTAAGAACCAGATAGACTATATCCTGATAGATCGGAAGTGCAAGACTTGCGTTAAACCGAACAAGACCAGAAGCTTCCCTGGAGCGGACATCGGAAGTGATCACAACCTACTGATGATGACGGTGAGGCTGAAGCTGAAGCTAGCTAAGAATCAAAAGTCAAGCAGAATCAAATACAATTTAGAACTACTGAAAAATGAAGAGAAGAGAACGGAATACAGTGTAGAAATCAGGAACAAGTTTGCCCCTCTGCTTGAACTAGAGAACGTACAGGAACTGACTGACATGTTCACGGACATCACAAATGCCACGGCAATGGAAGTCTTGGGAAAGCGTTGTGTGATGAAACAACCTTGGATGACGGTAGAAATCCTGGATGCGTGTGATGAAAGGAGGAAACTGAAAGCAACAAAATTCAAGAGCGTGGCTAACACCAAGGAATACAAGAGAATCAATGCAAAAGTGAAAAGGGAAATTCGCGATGCCAAAGAGAACTTCCTCAAGGAGAAATGCAAACAAATCCAACATGCGTTCGAGAGGAACAACACCAAGAAAGTATTTGACACCATCAAAGAACTGAACAGAAGAATTGCCGTCAAAACATCTGCCATAGAAGCCGCTGATGGAACACTTCTGACGGATGAGAATAAAATACAAGAACGCTGGACAGAATATGTCAGACAGCTGTACAACCATCCGATCCAAACGGATGAAGGTATTCTCAGGGAGCTAGAGGCTGGAGGACCGGGTGATATAACGAGCGAGGAGCCGGAGATTCTGAGGAGTGAAATAGCCAGTGCTGTGGCTGCACTAAAGAATGGAAAGTCTCCAGGGGTTGACAACATTCCTGCTGAACTGATAAAGGACGGAGCTCTGGATTTGCTGCACAAGTTGTGCAACCTGATCTGGAGGACTGGTGAATGGCCGCAGCAGTGGACTCAGTCACTCATAATTCCACTGCCCAAGAAAGGAAACCTCAAGAAGTGTAGCAACTATCGAACTATAAGCTTGATAAGCCACCCAAGCAAGGTATTGCTGAAGATCATTGTAGAAAGAATGAAACCACAGATTGAAGCAGTATTATCAGAGGAGCAAGCGGGGTTTAGAGCAGGCAGAAGTACAGTGGAACAAATCTGTAACTGTCGTATCCTTTGCGAGAAGTTCAGAGACCACAACCGGGAAGTACACCACAACTTTGTCGACTTCAAGAAAGCTTTCGACAGGGTGTGGAGGAAAGCTCTGTGGGCTACAATGCGGAAACACAACATCACTCCGAAGCTGATACAACTCTGTGAGTCGCTGTACGAGAACGCCACCAATGCAGTTATGTGTGACAACAAGATGCTGGAATGGTTTCAAACCAATGTCGGAGTGAGACAAGGGTGCATTCTTTCGCCGAGCCTATTCAATTTGTTCTTAGAACAAATTATGATGAATGCACTTGAGGATTTTGATGGCACTGTTGTAGTTGGCGGAAGAAAGATCAACAATTTGCGATTCGCGGATGATATCGACCTTGTTGCCAGAAACAGAAACAAGCTAGTGGATCTTACATCGCGTCTTGATCTATCCGCAAGGCAATTCGGCATGGAAATTAGTCATGAAAAGAGCAAGATCCTGACAACTTCGAGACAGACTGAGCGCAATGAAACGGAGGAGAAGGTCATGATAGACGGAAATTAACTCGAAGAAGTACACCAATTCAAATATCTTGGAGCAGTGATGAACGAAGATGCTACCTCGTCAACAGAAATCAAGACTAGACTGGCAATGGCGACAAGTCAAATGGCCAAGTTGAATCACATTTGGAAGAGTAGAGAGGTGGGAGACAAAACAAAGATACAATTAATGAGAGCACTAGTGACCGCCGTGGCCCTATATGGGTGCGAAGCATGGACCTTGAGCAAACAACTGGAAAAGAAAATAACAGCTTTTGAGATGAGATGCTTTCGACGACTGCTAGGAATCCATTGGCGTGATCACCGCACCAATGTATCAGTCATCGAGGAGATAGAGACGAAGATCGGAAACTTTGAACGACTGCTGGACACGGTGAAGAGGAGGAAACTTCAATGGTTTGGACACGTCACGAGGAGACCCGGCACTCTTGCACATACAGTGATGCACGGAAGGGTTGATGGACAACGGGGAAGAGGTCGACCGCGGAGAAGCTGGATGGAAGATGTGAACATCTGGACAAACGAACCGGTCAGTGTCTGTGTGCGGATGGCGGAGAATAGAGACAATTGGAGAAAAACATGCCAGTGCCCCAACGGCCAGTAGGCTACGGGTGTGACCTGACCTGACCTGATTGATATTGAGTTGCATGGTTTGGCTTTGGTGGGCACGAAATTTAATTTTGCGAGAGAGTGGGGGACAACGAAAAAACTTGTTGAACGCATGTTCATCTAGGCATGACCAGCATAGGAAAGGATTACGGGCAATGTTCATGAGGAAGGCGATGTCGTAGCGAAAACATGCTTGAAAATTGCATTGCCGATAAAACGTACACATGTTTTGCAAGCATATCATGCGATATATTTGGGTTGAAAAAAACCACCCCACGAATGTAGCTATATGTTCCCGGCTTCTAACCAACCAATGAATGAATGGTTTTTTGGGTAATAAGGTGCTGAGGTGCGAAATCGAAGGTATTGCTGTCCCCTGGGGCAGGCATTAGGCTGAGTAGCAAGGTTGAAGGGGCTGTGTCGAACGTGCTGGGTAGCAGTGAATTGAAATCAATATAGCCTTTGGCTTTCAAAGATTTAAGCACGCTGGCTGATAATGGGGGCAGCGAACTGAATGCAGAATGCGTATAAAAACAAGTTACCTTGACTTTCTAAGGAATGCATGGTTGGGTTGGCATTTTGTGGAATCAACGTCTCCAAATTTTAAAGGCTGGCATTCTCGTGTGTGGGAGCATCAATCTGAATAGATGCAAGAGATGGGGCCAACAGTTGGGGACGGCAAGATACAGCTGTTTCTCTGGCGTCCTTCATGATCTCTCGAAGGTCGTTTAGGCTCAGCGATACTATGTTGCTGGAGGTGTTTGGTACTTCTTCGGTACTTCTTGCAGTGATAGTAGCAGGATTTGGTGCATTTGTTGAAAGTGGTTGCCAGCAATGCTCGTACAATCTCTTTGCTAGTTCTGGTTTTACACATTTAGACGGAATGTTGTACAGTATAACGCTGCGGATTGCATTCGCAAAAGATCTTAATTCATCCCGTGTTTTGTACGATAAATTGTATTGCGGTGATTTCGTTCTTTTAACCATCTTTTGAAGACACATGCAACTCTGTGTTAAACAAATCTATATATAAAACTAACTTTTGCTCAAATATTTCACCGCACATCGGCAGCCTTTTCAATGAGATGATTAATCTAATTAAACAAAATCGTTAACAGCCAAGTTCGAATCGCCAGATCTTTGATCGAATCTAGTTCGTGGAAGATTCGAGTTTCCCCACTCCTCCTTTGCGTTCAGTGTTGGGTTATTAAGATTAATATATGTTGCTTCCGTAACCTGTCTCAGCATAGCATCACTTGGGCACGTCTTTAATATTTTCACTGAGAGTGCTTGCTCCACTCCGTTATGTTTTTCTAGCATATGTTGGTGGAAGACTGATGCACTGTCCTTTCTTTCCAGCTTTTTTATGTGCTCTTCATATCTCTCAGGGCCTGATTATCTGAGAGTTTTCAGCCCGTTTGTAACTTTAGCCGGGCTGAGATTTCAGCTCGGTGTTACGGTTAAAGCGTTGTGAAAGCAAGGTTGCGATTACATGATAAAGTTTCAGCCCGGTTTGCCGAGCTGAAATCTCAGCCCGCTTTTATCAAACGGGCTGGGATTTTCATCTCGGCCAAACGGGCTGAAAATTTTCATGTAATCGCAAATCGAAATATTTAGCCGGGCTGAAATTACGAGAGAACAAAAGAAAACATGGCGGTGAGTGCAAATGATTGCGATTCTAATTCAACACCACAGGATTTTCAAACTAAACACAGCGGGCGCGAGCCACCATATAATCGCTCAAAATCTCAGCCCGGGTAAAGTTACAAACGGGCTGAAAACTCTCATATAATCAGGCCCTCACTTATGCTACGTGCCGTTTCCCCAATATAATTCTCTCCACAAGAACACTGAATTTCATAAACGACATCCCTGGTTTTGCAGTTTAAGCATATATTCTCATTGCATAAACGGCACTCTTCATTTTTGCAATTTTGCACTTAAAATGGATCGGATCTTGTTAAATATTTCCTCAAGGGTTTCCCTGACCTCTCTATTACCTTGATTTTTAGCTCTGCTGCTTTCATAATTTTCCTGCACTCTTTTGCTAGCTGTGAGCCAGGTGTAGCATCCACAAAGAGAAGTGTTTCATAATCTCCTTTCTCAAACCATGTGTTACGTTTCCTGCACCTTTCTTCCACTCTTTCCAGCCTGTTCCAAAATTTTCCCCTATACATTGGACATATTCCGTTGTTATCATTCTCAACAATTTTCATGCAATTCTGATTAGCTCTTTTATAAATTGATATTCCATCTTTTTGCGGATATCCAGAGAATTGTAACCAGTTTACAAAGCGCTGAATATGTTTAGTTCGTTCAATATTGCTACAGAGGGGTGAAACATTGCGCATTACCTTCACAAGATCCGCTACAAGAATATTCGTCTTGGACTCTTGAGAAAGAGCAGAATCCTTGTTCAGAACCTGTTTGCTAGCCATTGGTTTCATGTAGTGGGAATGTAATATTTTGGACTTTGTAGCACCGTTGCATTGTGTAGGTTGGACCCACTGTTCGACATCTAGTACAGGCATCCTATTATTTTCGTGATTTGATGGATAATCGATGGTTACTTTGATGCACTCGTGTATTTCATTTGCGATTACTTGGATCTTTTCCATGGTGACTTTATCTCTTGGTTCACTTGGTTTGTCATTGATTGCTTTCGCCACGATGTTAATATCGTCAACATACCGTGAGTAAAGTTGAACTTCAATACGGTTTTCATGCAGTATGGCTTTAAGTTCTCTATCCAACCAGATCATGAAAACGTTGGATACATCACCTGCCACTGCGACTCCGATTGCTCCTCCTTTCATCTGCTTGTAAAGTTTGTTATTGAATTTGAAAATGTGGTTTTTCAGCACAAGCCGTAAACTCGCTGCGATTGCAAAAGACATCATCTTTCTGACCTTCTGTTCCGTTGTTGGTTTTTCCCTACTTTCAATCCAGCCCAGCCAGCGTTTTCTTTCATTCTTGTTTTTTCCTGAAGAGGCAATTGTAGGTGGGCGTCCTCTTGCTGATCTTGTTGGGCAAAAGTTTTGCAGATTTTTTGCTTCTATTTCCGTTTTGGTAGCAGTTATGGCAAGAAACAGACCTAACTCCCGTAGCTACATCAACGTTTTCGTATTCTTGACCAACTTCATTCATTAAATCAATGCACTTATCTATGGAGAAATCAATGCACTTATCTATGGAGAAATCAATGTCAATGAAAGGGTACAAGGCCGCCACATCCATGCTTCCAACAACTGATGTTTCTAGCTCCACATCTTCATTACACGTCCTAATGTGACTGAATAAATCTTCTGTACTGTCGCAAACTTCTGGGGCTCTTTTGATTAGTGGTCTCAGGAAAGAAGATAAGAAGTGTGATATTCGATAATTTGATGAAACAACTGCTTCACATACAGGTCTAGTTGGTGGTCCTTTTACAAGATTATCGTGGTTTTATCATCCTTCCTTAATCCACATAGTGCTGGTATAGCATTGTTAGCTGCTTGATAATTAGATCGGACTCTTTCATTGCTTTGCAAAATATTGCACCATGCAGACATATGGGCATTCATCTGTTTCTCCACATGTTCGTGTTCTGTTTGATTTACTTCCACAACTGCTGTTAAATGCCCTTCCATACTTTCTATGTAGTTATTTGCATTATCAACTGACAACCGGCCTGACTTGTCCGTAGGAAAACAAATTAGTTCATTTCATTTAACAAATTACTCCCCATGGAAGGGTTTAGCTTCATTATTGTTTGTATCGTTGTCACGTGATTTTAGTAGTTAAATGTAAGCGTTTTAGTTTTAATTAATCAGTTTTAGACTCGACTGGATATGTAAGCACAAAGAAGGAGAGGGCATACTGTTGAGGAACGAGATACTTGAGAAAGATCTCGTTGCCGTAGTTTTGAAGCATGCCATTGGGGATCGAAATGCTTGCAAAAGATGTTGTTGCCTCTGTTTTTGGGTTCATTGTTGTTTGGGCCGCCGTTTGAGCAGAATTGGAGGTACTGTGCCATTATCGTTTTTGTCGTGTGTTGACTGCCGTTTTCGTATGCCGTAAAGAAGCTCTGGATTTTGTGAAAGAAATAAATGGAAAAATATGAGAAACGGTCTCTGATTTGCCTTAAATCATTGTGAGTGAGAGTATCCACTTTTTAGTAGAGGAGATTGTTAGTCAGTCGTCTTGAAGATTACGTGCGTCGTGTAGTCTATATGCCCAAGTTTCTCGGATAACAATGGTTGAATTGTCCCCACAAAAATTCTTGTACCATCAGGCATTGCCAAATTTGAAATTCTAAAATCTTCCCATACAAATCTCTTATAAAAAGTCGCGCGCAAAATTTTATTCTTATGCAAATTAGGAGATCATGCAGCTGAAAAGAAAACAATCGCAAACTGTCATTATTCTCAGTTGAATGCTGGTTTTGTTATTAACTTTTTTCGTGGCCACAATCGAAAGAAGGCCCAAAAACGCCATTTTTATTTTGATAAAGAACACAGGAGTTGCTTTCTTGTCATGGGACTAATCTTCGTTCTCTTATGTTATCTTGCTATTGGGGAATTATGGGCAACCTGGTGAGAAAATTAAAGGAACTGGTAAAAAATTTCTCCACTGGTTTGTATGTTGAAACATCCCCCAGATCCTTATCTACATCTGATAATCATTGTATGCACTCACAGAAAGATATGAATTACTTTATTTGAGCCAGCTTCAAAATAATCATTTTTAAATCTGCTTTATGGAATATTTAGAAGAAATAAATGATGTAACAGAGTTGAAAGAAAATAGGGAGGAGCTTGAGATAAAATTTGGATCTCCTTGACTTCGCAACTACAGAAAAAGTTGGAGACCCAAACTTAGAACTATACATTTTACTTGCTTCCATATGGAATGCCATTTATGTAATGTAAGGAATAGAGCTAGAAATGAATAATGAAGGCCTCAAAATGTTGTTCTAGCAAAACATGAAATTTCCCAGTAAAAGATTCTTTTTGAATATTTATGTCTTAACATTCTCTTTACGACATAGTTAAAACATAAATATTCAAGAACATCACAGTTACTCTGCCACTAAAAGGATCAGAGGAAACATAAAACAGATAATATGCAACTAAAGTACCTGGCAACAAGTGGATTTTGCCCCAAGGCCAGCAATATCCATTCAGCATTAATCCACAAGGAAACCAATGGGCACAAACAGAGAAGAGAAATCAAGAGTGCCCTTTGCGCAACTATACCAATTCTTCTAAAGTTTCCAACACCATATGCTTGTGAAAATAACGTATCACATGCAGCTATGAATCCCACACCAAAAACCATGCCAGTAAGATTGCAAAATGAGATACCTAGACCGGCTCCAGCAAGTTGTTCTTTTCCTAACTGTCCAACAGCAAGCAACATAGTGATAGGAATAAAAAACACCAGAAAGCTGTTGAAAGATAATGCCCATCCAAGCCGCATTAATGATTGGAATTCAGATTTGAAATATTGTGGAAAAATCAAGTTCTTAATACAAATCCAGCAATCATAGCAATATATACCAGAAGATGTCTTCGCTGTGGCTACAAAAAAATTATATAAAATTCAATTATCAGACATGAAGAAAATTTGCAATAGTATGCAAGAAAAAGCTAAAAAAAACACTGTAATAAAGGTAGCAGTTGCAGCATTACATGTTTTTTATAAGAAACCTAGCTAAACCTAGCTTCACTGGTGAAAGCTTCTCAACTTTAGGGCATTTTGGACACACTTACCAGTAAAAGTTTCTTAAAAGTTTTTTAATTGGATATTTGAAAAAAGCAGACATCGAATAAAAAAAAATAAAAAACGTGAAAAATAAGGTTAGGCTGGAAAATTGATTTAATATAGTTGTATATCTAACACTAACCAATGAGCATATTTATCATATTTACTCCATTGATATTGATATTGATACAATCATGCACAGCGTAAAACCATATACAGTGGTTATCTTTCGTACTTCAAACAAGAATAAAAAGCTGAAATTCTTTGTGATTTTTCATTTACCAGTGAAAGTTTCTCAAAATAAACTGTAGCTATTATACAGGGAAATGCATGATGTAATTACAGGTTAAGCAAATTCCCATTAAAACTACCTACTCCAATTATTCTGTTGGACAAATATGATTTATAAAATATTTTTGAGTCATGTATATTTGGGAATAAATTACATTTTTGCTACGAGAACATCTTAACTTATACTGGGCTTCCATCTATTCCATTGCTATTCTTAAATGTTTATTATTTTGGGCAATTTTGAGTATAATTATGGATGAATCTGAATCTTATGGACTATAATTCTCATAAAAAAAGTCCATAAAATATCAATTTTAGGCTTTTGCAAAATTCTAAATCCACTCCTACCTTTACGGTATGCATTATATGTTTCAATTTCACTGTTTCCCGGGCGTGTAGTACCATCAAATTCATTCGTTGATAAAGATATCACATTCGTTGCTTTGTTAGTTGATATAGCATTTGTCTTGTCTTCTTCGTCAACTTCCATTGTCGCACAAGAGAATTTGACTTAGGAGGAATCGTTTGAAGATAAAAACTCAAATGTTGTTTACCATTTATGTTCTGCCTTTAACTCAATTACTAGTATTGTTTCCCTTCACCTCTATCTGCTCATCAACAACAAGCAGCTATTGCTGATGCTGGCTGTTATACTTTTTGATTTTTTTGAATAATATTTTGTAGAAAGATTTTGAGGCTCACGCAGAGAAAGCTGGAATGGAATGAAATTGAGTCATTGCATTGAACTCATGTAAAACAAAAACTTTAATTGAATTGTCTCTGACTTGCGTCAACTCACGAGACTGCGCAGAAGGTGACCAACACCAAAAGCAAAGTGAGTCATTTTAAACATTGAAATGGTGAAATGCAGGCATGAAATAAAGGGAAAACGAAAACAAGCTTTAAGAATGAAAAATGCTAAATTTTGTTAAGACATTTCCTAATTTTTTGCAACTTCTTTGCTGATTTGAAACCAAAAATCATTGCGCAAAGGGCACAAACCAAAACTTTAATATTGGTTTAATTACCAAGTACGCAAATGTTATGTGTGCACTTCTGATAAAATTGGAGTTGAATATCATCCTTCTAAATCGTGCACCGCTTATAGATATTATAAATTTTGATATACCTTGTTATCTTTGAAGTTCCCCTACAAGTTCAGATTTGATTTTTTGTGACAAAGATTAACCAAAAACAAACTTAGCTACTGCAAATATAACACAATTAATTAGAAAATTTGTAAGATTTTGCAAAAGAATGCCCTACTCGTCGTGTCATGAGAAGGTATTCTTGAGTAAGGTCGTCTATCTTGAGTAAGGTCGTCTATCTTTTGAGAGATAAATACTGCTGCCCTAAACGCACAGGATTGAGGAGAATTTACACTGTTGTGATGTTGCCATTTAAAGAATTTACTTTCTACTTGGAGATTCAAATATACTGCATAACGTATGGACATAATTATGCTACATCCACAAACAAACTCTGACCCAACCTGCTTGCCACATTTGCGTTGCTCAAGATAGTGTATCAGGGAACTTGCTTTCAGTATCTCCTCCCAGGCGCCATTGCTACGTCATTAAACACAAAGAAGAACATCTCAATTATCCTGCGCGAAAACATGTTCTTGTCTGCAAAGGAAATAGGGACACTTGGGCAGGGAATTTTCTCCAACAATCTGAACTTCAACCTAACTTTAAATTTTATTTCATAATAATAGCAATTCGAGCATGCTGATTCCAAATCCGAGATGGGCCCTTTGAAATTTCAACCGGAAGTTGCACTTTTTGATGACGTCACATAGGACCATTTTTCGCATGTGAAAACACGCACAGCTGCGCTTACATACATACAAACTCGATGAAAATTGTACCAATCGATAGCTTATTGCGTTGCGATTCGAATGACGTATAGTTTGCACAATTTTGCTTAGAGCAGCAAAATTATTGATGACGTCATCAGTGCGAAAATTGGCGCAAGTATCGCTCAGATGGCGGAATTCCCAATGGAAATTTCCAATTTCTTTTAGTTCGTCGACATCTGGAGTAATGTTGAGACTTGAGGATAATGCTTCGCATGACACAGAGAGAACTGGACTTTTACCCGAAATTATAGTAAAGAATTATCAAAATATGCATCACAATAAATAGAAAGAGAGACCAGTAATCACAAAATGCAATGAGATAAAAACTATAATATCATTCGTAACACTCAGCGCTACAGAGATAAAGATAGAGAGAGAGGCAAAGAGAGAGGAGGGCCAGGGGTTATTATCTATTTACTTACACTGGGACTTAGCTTCTTTCTTACACAAGATTACTCTTTCTACCGCCAACCAATTACACGGACGGACCAACAGATCAAATGACCTATTTAATTTTTCTAATAATAGTAGAGCTTTTGGCAAGGCACATGCGACTTGCGCTACGTCATTTAGGACAAAAGTCGAAAAATATGAAAAAAATATGGATAAGTTAAGAATGAGGAGAATAAATAATAATCCAGTGGCTGAGAGCTCAGGAGAATCTTAAAAGGAAGGCAAGGTCTCAAGGCGTTCCAGTAGTCAGCATTTAAAAGAGAAGCAGCTTTGTTTTATCTACAAAATGTGAAGCAATCACTTGATAGCAATCCATATGAAAGTGGGGGCCTGAGGCGGTGTGAGAGGAGCAAATCAGCAAATAGGTTACTGGAAAGGAAAGAAGAGTATATTCAGGATAAAGAACATCGTTTTTATGCCATAGCGAATAGACTACAGTTGGCCACAAGTGGACAGTCTCATGACATCCTTGCTATCGATACATACTAACAGCAGGCGTTGCTACTTGAAGTTTGCTGTGAATGAGCAGAGAAGGCAAAAAAATTCGATGATGATTTAAAAGACATTAAGGATGATGTGATGAACGAGAGTAGGAGATGAGGTAGGTGTCCGAGCGCACGCATGCGCAGTAGAATGTGTTAAGATCGCGCATGCGCGAGAGTCTTCGAGAATTGAAAAGAGCATGAACAGTAAAAAAATAATCGAAAACGACAGGTTGTGGAAAGTTAGTTTAAAGTTGCAAATCATCGCCAAAGCTGATAAAAAACCCATAAAAAGCTTAATAACTAAAAAACGGTTTTGTTTATGAAAAAGATTTTTACAGCAATAAAAAGAAAATCTCTTGGTTATATTGAATGAATTATTTCATATTTTTCATGCACTTATAAGATGATAAGAATTTGTTGAATAAATCGCAAAAAAACACAAAAAAATCGAGGAACTGGCAAATTCAGGTTCTCGGCTCGAGATTGAATTCAAAGAACCAATCAGAAACATTCGAATGCGACGGTCGAATGTACGCGTCAAATCTCTGTCATGAGAAATGGGAAATCAGAAATTTCTAGAACTTTTCCGAGGGGAAATCCCCTGACGTCACATTGAAAGATTTTTCTAGAAACAGAAAATCTCTGCAATCTGATTGGCTGATAGCCAAGATTTCGAGTCACTTTAAAACAAAACTGGAAATGGACATTATTCAAAACAAAATGTGCAAGATGTTGAAGAAACTATTTTAACACGTTTCAAGAAGAAAGACGCCATGAAAAAGAGGCCATTTTCTGCATTAGCAAACAATAATATCTAAACCTTTTTATAAGCATTGTTATATCCTACTATATGGAAATGCTGGAGTACTATTAAATACAAGTTCATTCACAGCAGCATCCTCAGAATCACTAGCTTCCTCTTCTTCGTCATTCTTTGCTTGACGTATGATGAGATATTTTCTTTTCTCAATAGCATAATCTAAGGCCTCTTGCATATCCATATCATCTTCCCTCTGTGCTTTTTGCATCGTTGCTATAACTGCAGTTACAACAGCATCATTTTCAAAACTTCTATTATATAAAAATCTACGTTTGAAAACTTGCAATATGTTTTCATCTTCATCCACTTCCTTACGCATAGAAGGCCATACATTCCCTAAAGGAAGATCCTCATCAGTGTTGACAGTTTCATCATTATCATGATCACTTTCAACTTCTATCTCATCATCTGAGTCAGACTCTTCACTGCTCTCCTCGTGCATCTCTTCTTCATGTCGTGTAACATTACTTTTATACTTGGAAGAAAATTTACATTGATCACATTTATACTGATTCATGGCTAGATGTTTACTTATAATTACCAACTAACTCTTAAATCCCTGAATTCTAGAGTCTCAACTCGCTTGATTTTATAGATAAGTTCCTCCATTCAATATGATACGGGAGAGGGACTGAATGATATTTCCGAATAAACAGAACTTAATTCTTGGATAATGCTAACTAATCCTGATTAATGACTACTCCATTCTAGCTAATCATTCCTAGTCATTACCTTCTCAATACTTGATCCTCAATACATCCTTGATTATCATTCCTAATCATTACCTGATCATTAGTTGATCCTTCACTGATCCTTACTAATCCTTACCAATCATACCTATTCATTACCTGATCATCAGTAGATCCTTAACTTATCCTTGATAATCCTTACCGTCACTACTGATCATTACTTGATCCTTAACTGATCCTTTCTAATCCTAACTAATCATTCCTAATCATTACCTTATCATTACTTGATCCTTAACTGATCCTCACTAATTCTAACTAATCATTCCTAATCATTACCTTATCATTACTTGATCCTTAACTGATCCTCACTAATCCTAACTAATCATTCCTAATCATTACCTTATCATTACTTGATCCTTAACTGATCCTCACTAATCCTAACTAATCATCCCTAATCATTACCTTATCATTACTTGATCATTAACTGATCCTCACTAATCATAACTAATCATTCCTAATCATTACCTTATCATTACTTGATCCTTAACTGATCCTCACTAATCCTAACTAATCATTCCTAATCATTACCTTATCATTACTTGATCCTTAACTGATCCTCACTAATCTTAACTAATCATCCCTAATCATTACCTTATCATTACTTGATCCTTAACTGATCCTCACTAATCCTAACTAATCATCCCTAATCATTACCTTATCATTACTTGATCCTTAACTGATCCTCACTAATCCTAACTAATCATTCCTAATCATTACCTTATCATTACTTGATCCTTAACTGATCCTCACCAATCCTTACCAATCATACATAATCATTACCTGATCATCAGTAGATCTTTTACTGATCCTTGATAATCCTAGCCAATCATACCTAATCATTAGCTGATCATGAGGTAATCCTTAACTGATCCTCAGTGATCCTTATAGTCATTCATAGTCATTACTGATCATCAGTTGATCCTTAGCTGATCCTCACCAATCCTTACCAATCATACATAATCATTACCTGATCATCAGTTGATCCTTAGCTGATCCTCATTAATCCTTACCAATCATACTTAATCATTACCTGATCATCAGTAGATCTTTTACTGGTCCTTGATAATCCTAGCCAATCATACCTAATCATTAGCTGATCATGAGGTCATCCTTAACTGATCATCAGTGATCCTTATAGTCATTCATAGTCATTACTGATCATCAGTTGATCCTTAGCTGATCCTCACTAATCCTTACCAATCATACATAATCATTAGCAGATCATCAGTTGATCCTTAACTGATCCTTGCTAGTCCTTATCAATCTTTCCTAATCATCATCTGATCAGCTGTTAATCCTTACTAGTCCTTACCAATCATTCCTAATCACTACCTGATCCTTAGTTGTTCCTTAACTAATCCTTACGAATCCTTACTAATCATTCTTAATCATTACCTCATCATTAGTTGATCCTTAACAGATCCTTCTAATCCTAACTATTCATTACTAATCATAGCTAGTCATTACATAATCATTAGTTGATCTTTTACTGATCCTGGCTTTATCCATTCAACATTTATCCTTACTAATCCTGACTAATAATTTCTTATCATAACCCAATCCTTATTAATCCTTGCCTAGATTTTATTAATCTTCAGCGGTACTGTGGAGGGTGTTCAGTCGGGATCAACGTCAGGGGATTTCCCCTCGGAAAAGTTCTAGAAATTTCTGATTTCCCATTTCTCAGGACAGAGATTTGACGCGTACATTCGAACGTCGCATTCGAAAGTTTCTGATTGGCTCTTTGAATTCAATCTCGAGCCGAGAACGTGAATTTGCCAGTTCCTCGATATTTTTGTGTTTTCTTGCGATTTATTTAACAAATTCTTATCATCTTATAAGTGCATGAAAAATAGGAAATAATTCTTTCAATATAATCAAGAGATTTTCTTTTTATTGCTGCAAAAATCTTTTTCATAAACAAAACCGTTTTTTAGTTATTAAGCTTTTTATGGGTTTTTTATCAGCTTTGGCGATGTTTTGCAGCTTCAAACTAACTTTCCACAACCTGTCGTTTTCGATTATTTTTTACTGTTCATGCTCTTTTCAATTCTCGAAGACTCTCGCGCATGCGTGATATTAACAATAAAATAAAATAAAAATTCTACTGCGCATGCGTGCGCCAGGACGCCCACCTCATCTCCTACTAACGAGGTCTTTGCGAAAATTCCAACGAAGATTTTACGGGAGAAGCAAGCTTTTTTGCTGAGCGATCTTCTTCGCAATGTCAAAAATTTAAGTGATGAAAAAGGAGTTGATTCACCAATAAATAATTCAGCTGCAAGTTCAAGTTACATTTCAAGCCAACACGTATTTGCGAAGAATATCAGCCTATTCTACCACAGCAAATGCTTGAAAACCAACAATCAGCATAAGTTTTTGAGGAACCTGACTTCTTTTGCCAAGGGATCTATTATTTTGCCTATAAAAAAAACGTCTATCGTTCGACATCTTTTCGATAATAGTTGTAGCTATACTTTACTACTGTCAAGAACATGTGTCAAAACACTGCAATTTTTATTGCAGTTACGGCGGTAGAGTCTCAGATCCATAAAAAAATCTTAGAACGTAGCTAGTAGTTCAAGTTTGGGGTATTGGGAATACCTCAATCCAATCTCTGGACACACACAATATCAAGATTCTAATGCATAACAGACAGATTTATTCATTGTCCGGTGTCTGTCTCAAGAAGAATACGAAAACTTTCGCAGAGTTGAAGGAGATAGACGGTTGTAGAATAAATTTAAAGAAAAAGCTGGCTCCCATTGTCACTTTGTCCAATTGACTGAAAGTACCGTAAATAGAATATACAGAAAGGACCATTTCTTCATTACTTTATAACAAAATTTATTTTTAGAGGAGAAATAGATACTTCATTGTAACGCTACAACTTTTCTGCTGATTCAGTAAACGCAACATATCACAACAATTTAGTCGACTTTAGATATCGACTTCATTTAGACAAGACACTTTAAATGTTATTTGTCTTCTTAAAGAAACACTTTTTTGGTTGTTTGTCCCAATCGTACCTCTAGAAAAAGAGACAATGAAACTGAAAGCCATAATCCGATTTTATATTTAAAAGTAAAATTTTAGTTAAAGGCTCGATATGATGAAAGCGTAATATAAGCTCACCTGAAGATTCTTTTTTATTGCGGGTGCAACGGTAACTTTCTTTCCCTTGAAATATATTGTACCTTGTTGAAATACATTTGCAACAGCTTCTTTTGAGGAAAAAGAAACAAAACCGTACCTAAAAAAAGAAAAGAGTAAAGCACGTTTGGGTCATGCATAAGCTAAAAGTTATGCACCGACGAATGGTACAAATTTGCTTTGTTATTTAAATTTGTCTTATCCGCTTTAAATACATAAAGTGCAATTGCAAATTGAGATCTTAAACGTAACTTTAACTAGAAATCTGAAAGGACACTTTCGTAAATATTTGTAATCGTATGGCCATCTGTAGAACACGGAATGCGAACAATTAAATGAATGGTGGAATGGAAAGGAGTGTTCACATGGGACATCGCGACTACCTTATAAATTTTAACAAAATATAGATACATTAGTGTGTTGCTCTAGGTTTTGCAAAACTTATTTGCGACTGGAATAAGCTGAGCAAAATAGTTATCCAAAAAATTAATTTCACAAGAATATGTTATGCATACACTCCCGTGGCAAAAGTTTGTGAACGATTTGGAATTTAAGATGGCGGGCACTAACCAATGAAAATTTATTTGTAAACAACGAGACGAACAATGATTTATTGCGCAATTATGCGATATATGATTGTAAAAACGTATCCAATGAAACTTCGGCAATCAAACTTTCAACTTATTCAAAATAAAGGCGTGAACAATTTTTAAAACAGTTAAAAATTCAATATTTTGTTGCATATCCATTCTGTTTGATAACGGCAGCAAGACGACGTGGAATGGATTGATAAAGTTTGTCAATGAAACTCTTTGGAACAGCTGCCCATATTTCTAAAACTCGTTCAACAAGTTCTTGTTTGTTTTTTTGAGGATTCCGATTTAATTCTCTTTTCACGTATTGCCAGACATTTTCAATGATTGACTAGGTCATGGAAGCAATTTCCAGCCATGGCAATCCAAAAAAGCCTTCATGAATTGGGAGGAATTAGGTGAGGCATTGTCTTGCTGAAATATAAAGGGCTCATCTGACTTTCCTAACATTGATTCCACCCCTTCTTCTAAATTTTCTTGCAATATTTGGCAATAATATTCCGAGTTGACGGAACGTGTAAAGACCACCAGCTTTCCCATTCCATTAGGCCCTATAGACTCCCAATACATCACGGATACTGAATTAGTAAATGTGGGACGAAAATAGCTGGGATTGTTTTCTTCAGAGCTCTTTCTCCAAACCCTCAAAACACCAGAATCATTACTATGCTGACTTTGAGAATGTCGCTGAAATCGAACTATTATTGGAATTTTGTTGTATCGTTTTAACTGTTTCAAAATGTTTTTCAATTTACTTTGATGATGATGGCTGGATTTGCGATTCGAATATATAGTTTTATTTTGATTTGATATTGAATCAAACATGCTGAAGCTTCTCTTTTATTTTTTGCAATTATGCGTATTACTGCGTATTACTTTTTGCAATTATACTTCCAGATATTTTGCGGGAGGTCTTTTGTTTTGAGAGATTGTTCTCTCATCATCAGGGAAGTGGAAAAAGAAAGATGTGGGCATATGTGGACACATCAACATTCATTGACTACCAGCACTTAGAATGATACACTTTCTTACGTTCGACAGAAAAAAGATTTCCCTCGAAGATGGCAATAAACTCTAAACCATGATTATGGTTTTCATGATCAGGGCAAGGCAAGCCAGACAAGCATAAGCATATTCACAGTACAAGATGCTTTCAAGTTTCAAAATGCCTTGTTGGCGCCCTTGTTGAGTCAGCTGCAGTAACGCTACAATAAGGTTAATTTTTGCTCTCTTAGGGCCTGTTCATATGAGGTGAGCTGGTGTACCGATGGGTAGCCCACCAAAGTGAGATCCCGTCGACACAGTGACTTGTAAGTGAAAATATTCTTGCGCTCATATGGAGGAGAGCTGTTCCACCTAAGTGAGACTTGATTGTCGTGGCAGTGAAATCTCGCCGAGGAGGGATGAAAGTCTCCCATATGAAAATGATTTAATGGCCCAGCTTGGCGAGGTGGGATGAAATCGTCAATGATGTGCAAGCAGAAATCGAGTATATCGATTTCACGAGCCAGTTGTGAGCCGTGAGCCACTCGTGAACCATGAGCCAAAAACAAGCCAAGGCTCATGTCTCATTTCCAACATTGACTGAGCCATGCATCTCATGGCTCAGGCATTTTGTAACCACTTTTGTGAGCCACGCGGCTCATATCTCATTGGCTCAGAAATATTTTTATGAACCATTGAGCCATTAAATCGAACCATATCGAACAGAATAACAGACTGAAGCATCGAAGTGGCCATTATTGGAATGCCCCGTTTTCGCCTCCATTTTCATTATTATTTGCTCTGTGAGCAGCAAATATTAAAAAGCAGACTGTTCATGGGATTCATGCTTGAGTGAGATGGAGGGCGAGAGGGCGTCTGGAGGGTGAGCCTCGATCTAAACTCCAGATTATCTCTATGGGTGAATAATTCAAAGGAAAAGAAAATGTGGATGGCTCTATGTTCCCCTTTTCTCACAAAATAATGATTTTGAAAACGACTCTGTCACGATTTTGAACAGAGGCATGTAATCATTCAGGGCTCTTGCGGTCAAAATGTCAGTACACATTGGAAAAGCGTACCATGCCAGGAATGTCCATTTGTGATCAACATTATGCCAGCGAATGCAATCCAGATTATTTTCTTATTTTTGGAGGTTGTGGATGAAATTTCTTCAGGGGTGTGGTGTGCTCAGCAAACACCGTTTAGTATAATTCCCTCCCATACGCTTTTTCATTTCCAATTTCCTTTGGAAATAGGACAAGCCCATACTCGGAATCAATCGCCAGAGCAAAAGTAGTGTTTTGCCTATGCTACAAAATCGTGCCAAAGTCGTTTTCAAAGTCATTATTTTGTTGGAAGAAGGGAACATAGAGCCATCCAATGCTTATCCCCAGGCGGCACACCATCATATTTCAATAATATTGTATTACAGATTATCTCCATCTGGAATAAAACGCTAGATGTACATAGGACCAAGCTGTTTATTTACACTGTTAGACCTCTGTGAGAAACAAGTAAGTTTTTAAATTAACATACAATTATAATTCCAAAAAGACGGGCCCCTTCTCTACATGTCTGTAGGTTGTAAGTACGCACTTTGCTTTAATCGACAATCTTTGGGTGTAATATAGCTGCGTAAATAGTTCCATGCAGGTCCCAAACAGGAGGTAGATCAGTTGCTCCGCCCGCGTTTCGGTTTTGTTACTCTTCCAATAAATGAGACATTAAAAATAAGTGCAAAAAACTAGGTCATTGAATTTGGTCGTGAACAGTCAATGTTTCCAGCCGGGCAAGAGAGTAAGAAGGATTTAAACTATTGGGGCAGGGCGCTCATTTTTTAGAACAATACGAAAAGTAAGTAAAGACACTTTACCGCGATTTACTTCATCTTGAATAAAATGATCATTCATTTTTGTCACTTTGCCTTGCCCGTGGCCCGTGAGGCATCAATGCAAGTGGATACCGAAACAATGTTCAATCCGGAACAATGTCCAATCCGAAACATTAAATAGCTCAATGGCTCAAAAAAAATATTTCTGAGCCAATGAGCTATGAGCCGCGTGGCTCACAAAACTATTATAAAACGACCAAGCGATGATATACGTGACTCAGTTAATGTTAGAAATGAGCCATGAGATGGGTGGTTCACAATTTGCTCGTTTTTGGCTCAGGGCTCAATAATGGCTCACGGCTCACAACTGGCTCGTGAAATCGATATACTCGCATAAATCTACTCAGCTGTGTTACTGTGTTTGCAATGATAGCTTCTTGTTTTTAATTCTACTACAAGAAAACAATCTTACCCCTTTGAAATGCCAAACTTGTCAAGTATTATTTTTGCTTCGATAACCACACCAAAAACTTTGAAGAAATCAGCAATTTCAGACGGAGTTATCTTCGGTGAAAGAGAACAAGAATATGGAATATCACATTCTCGATAGGTGTCATGAAAGAAAAAGTGACATACAATTACCATGCGCAAACGTCAATATACAAAGAGTCAAAATTATAGTTTTTAAGAACCACGAGCATTATATAAGAAGCCTGTGCGATTTGTTGAATGTATTCTCTTCAGATATAATAGCCTAGCCGTTGCGGTGGTTTCGCTTCGGCTCGCACCGATGGTCCGCTCACTTCGAGGAGACTGTATATTTCGGTTCAAGGTTCATAAATGTGACGTATTTGTGTATTCACTTCAATCAACTAAACCAATATAACATTTAAGTATAAACATATATATACATCAATATGGAAAAACTAACCTCAGTTTTTTTCCATATTTATGTATATATATGTTTATTAGTCGTTGCTAACCTTCAAAAGATGTCTCTCAAAGAACATTAATGTATCTAAATATACCAATGATATAAAGCGCCGAAGGCGCTAGATACCTGACTCGCGTCGAATCAGTGACGCCGTTTAAAATTTGGCGGCCATTTTAAAAGGGGGCAAAAAATCCGCGAACACCGTATAAAAGTATAGGAAAATATTGGTTTCATTGGAAAAAATTGTGATAATTTTGTTTGAAAGTCCATGTCATGCTCAAAACTTCCTAGTACAATCTCACTACGCTGCAAATTACTTGTTAGATAGAATTTCACTGCTTTGAAATAGCATATTAAACGAATTATGATCTTTCTAGCTGTGTATTTCTTAGGCCCACGACTTAATTTATCTGTTTTAAAGTAATAAGATGGTTAAAGCTTGCTCAGCTTACAAATGCTCAAATAGATATTCAAAAGATTTGACATTTCATAAATTTCCTTTGAAAAATGAGTGTCTTCTGAAACAATGGGTGATTGCACTGAAGCTTGACAACTTTGTTCCGAATAAAAACAGCGTTATTTGTGCTCGTCATTTTTTACCCAGTGATTACAGTTATACTGAAGATGAAAAGTGGCCTAGATTATTACCAAGTGCCGTTCCGTCTGTATTCTCTTTTCCTGACCGATTACAAAAAAAGAAAACACCAAGAAAACCACCAATAAAGCGTAGATCAAGCGAGAGTTACGATTGCCAAGAAATTAAAAAGCAGAAAGTTGAAGCAAAAAAATGTGAAAATAAAGCAACACAGACAAGCAAGCAACCCGCAAGTCCATATTTACGAAAAAAGATTAAGACCCTTCAACAGAAACTACGACGAAAGCACAGGAAAATAACATCTTTAACACAAATGATTGACACATTAAGAGATGAAAACTATATAAATACAGATGCTGCAACTATGCTTGACAAAAATTTTTCAGGGATCACAAATCAGTTATTTAAATCAGAACTCAAAAATAAAAATCGCCCTGCTAAAGGCCATAGATATACAGACGAAGTAAAAAAGTTTGCTTTGACTCTTCATTTCTATTCACCACGTGCATATAATTTTGTTCGCAAAGTCTTGTCACTGCCATGCCCAAGTGCATTATCCAACTGGACTTCAAGTGTAGACTGTGAACCAGGATTCTTCAAAGATGTATTTGCTTATTTGCAAAAGAAAGCTCTTAATGATGTTTCATACCATGACTGTGCTTTGATTATGGATGGAATGTACATTAAATCTGGTGTGGTCTACAGCAAAAGCAAAGGATGTTATGAAGGCTTTGCAAATTTTGGTGAAAATATTTTTGCATTCGATTCAGATGTAGTTGCCACAGAAGCTATTGTTTTCATGCTTGTTGGATTAAGAGGGCACTGGAAAACTCCAATTGGATATGTCTTGTGCAATTCAACAAATGCCACAAATTTACACTGTCTGATAGCTAAAGCACTCCAGCTAGCCTCTTCACATGATCTTTGTGTACACACCATAACCACTGATGGCCTTCCTGCTAATATAGATGCAATGCGATCATTTGGTTGCCAATTTGGATCAGTTTTAAAGGATATCAAAGGTTCATTTTCATATGAAGGCTTTCCCCATCCATTGTTCTTTGTTCCTGATGCATGCCATATGTTAAAACTGGCTCGTAATGCCTTAGCTGAGTTGGGAACATTTATTGACGAGTCTGGAAATTTAATAGAATGGAAGTACATTGAGCAACTACATGCAATCCAAGAAGAAGTAGGTTTGAAATTTGCTAACAGGGTTGGCAAGAGTCATATACATTTCCAGAAGCATAAAATGAATGTCAAATTTGCAGCTCCAACACTGAGCAGTTCTGTTGCTGATGCTATTCATTACCTCATGAAGTCTGGTGATCCACAATTTGTCAATGCCAAAGGTACAATCAGGTTTATAAGAGTAATAGACCAGCTGTTTGATCTCTTGAATTCCAGAAATGCATTTGGTAAAGGTTTCAAAAAGCCATTATTTCTCCATGATACTGCAAGATGGGTAAGCACTATTGAGAATTCAATTAAATATTTAATAACACTCAAGTCTGCAGATGGATGCCTCTTAGTTAAGCACAGACGAAAAACATTTGTTGTTGGCTTCATTGTGGCTCTTAAAAGCATACACGAACTCTCCATAAGTTTATTAACCAGAGAAGTTAATCCATTCCAATATGTCCTCACATACAAAATGTCACAAGATCATCTAGAGTTGCTTTTTGCATGTATCAGGGGAAAAAATGGATTCAACAACAACCCAGATGTTGTCCAGTTAAAGTCAGCATTGAAGAGAATTCTACTCAGAAATTCAATTATGGGGTCGAAGTACTCGAACTGCTTGACATTTGAAGAGGAGTCTGCTGGCTCCATATTTTCATTAAAATGGACCAGAAGGAGAACACCACTAATCGAATGCAATGACTTCTCTGATGCTGACATGAAGTATGTTGAATATCTCACTGAAAGCCTTGAGAATGTTTCACTGTGTGCATATAAGGAAGTTATTTTAGGGTACATTGCTGGATACATTGTGAGAAAGCTCAGCAACAAGATTCATTGTGCCATCTGTAACTCGGCTATGTTCTCCAATCAAACAGTAGATGCGTTGGCAGATCACGGTTATACCCCCTTTACAGGTGATAGACACTTGTGGCTCATCAATTCAAAGAATCGTGGTGGTCTAATAATTCCAGCATCTGGTGTTGTAAATATTGTTTCTGTTTGCGAGAAAATATTCAGAGCTGCAGTATGTGGTGTTGAAACAAAGAAGCAACAAATCTCATCACGGCGAAACATCAAAGCAGTCATGATCCATACCATAAATCAGCAACTTGCTCTTGAATGCCTCTTTCCAGAGCTCGGTAAACATGACCTTGAGCATGAAGCTCTAACAGAGGATTTACATTCCACCCAACTGTTGAAAAAAATTATTGAACACTTCATAACATTGCGTCTAGCCACATATGCCAAGCATTACACTCGAGATGAACATCATAAAGATCAAGTTGGTGTGCGGCAACAATCAACAAAGTTAGTCATATTTAAGGGGATTTAGCCTGAACATTAACTTGTTTTTGTGCCGTTGTTAGATCTGATAGCAAAAACTCTGTATTGTTGTTATATTAGTTAATATTCCGGTGAGGTTCTGGGATCCTCTAGCAAAACCCTGTGTTATGTTAGTTGATATTTTGTTAAGGTTCTGGGATCCTTGCGCAAAACCCTGCATTGTATTAGTTAATATTCCGGTGAGGTTCTGGGATCCTTTCGTAAAACCCTGCGTTGTATTAGTTAATATTCCGGTGAGGTTCTGGGATCCTTTCGTAAAACCCTGCGTTGTATTAGTTAATATTCCGGTGAGGTTCTGGGATCCTTTCGTAAAACCCTGCGTTGTATTAGTTAATAGTTTGCTAAGGAACAATTTACTTACCTTTAATTGAAACTTAAGTAGCACTTAGTTCAAAATTTCCCTTTTGTACTACATTTTATGTCATCCAAATAATTTAGGCCTGCTTCCATCGTTCTGCAATAATGGGCAAAATATTGATATCTGTGGCAATTTTCGCCATCCTAATAATTTATCTAGCATCCTCATATTGTATGTCCTGTCACAGCATGTACATAGCGACCTTTTTCACCATTATTTTCCTTCAAAACGAACATTGAAAGGTGAACTTACTGTTACAAGCAAGCATTTTGCCCCCTTCTAAAATGGCCGCCAAATGGCGTCACTGTTGTCTGCACAAATCGTGCGGAGTCAGGTATCTAGCGCCTTCGGCGCTTTATATCATTGAAATATACATATTAGGTTGATTACGAGGCCAATACTAATGGAGGCTATATACTAATTTGCGCAAAACCGTCTTGTTACATATAGGAGAGACACCCGGGCATATTTTGAAATAAGGAATAAAGGCAGCTGTATATATAGCTAAGGACGAGGGGCAAGCGCCGGAATATTTGTTGCAACTGTGCCATTCTTCTGCTACAAAATGGTCCTTTATAAACAAAAATGCAATGCAACCTGAAGGGAGCACCTATCTTTCTTTAAAGGACGACATCTTTCTTATCAAAATGTAGCACTTTTCTATTCTAATAAGTAACTTGTCCAAAACACAAGAGTTCGCCCATTTTTGAAGGTTTGTTAGCAATTTTCCGGCTCACATGAACAGAAACATTGAATAAAGTGAATCATACTCATTACAAAAGGCAACAAAAGAAAACAAAGTAACTTATGCGTGAGCAGCAAAGAAAAGTTTAACAATGGCGTTTCTTGAAAATCCTTTTTCGTTAGGCTCGCTCCTCCACCGTGCGCATGTGTGCGCAAATCAAGTTTAGCTTTGTACAAAAAGCGTGAATTTTAAGTTCATGTAACTTACTTTAGATTTTATGAATATTTAAAAGTTGTGAGTAATACATACTTACATTATTGTCTAACGACCCAACAAATATCCTGTGAGGAAAATGCAGTGCAACTGGCGGTATCATTGGAGTAGCCATGCTATATGCCTTGAGTAAATTGTAAGGAAAAGCTCAAAAGTCAGCAAGATAACATTACATATACGAGGCATGATACTAATAATTTTTATTCAAAGTTTGCAACAAAAAATAATTAGATAAGAACTCAAAATTGAATGATGTTCTGTTGATAAAATAGGCCTTATAATAAAAAAAGACAGACAATCAGGTTCTAATCAGGAACCGTATGGATTCGTGTCAGTTATCATATCATATCATATCATAGCCTCCAAAATCTGGAGAAATTATACTTTGTTTCTAATGTAGCTAGGGCCTGTCACTAGTAAGGGCACCATTCAAGGACCGAGGTATCGATAATTCCATGGTATAATTTCATAACCACCTTTACCTTTGCAGAGATGATTATAAGTCAGACTAAGGAAAAATATACTAAATGATTTTGTCGTACTTACCATTGTAATGGGATTTTTCCCCGCTAGACTTCCAGTAAGAGACTATAAAATACTGTGTTAAGTATGAAAAAGCCAGTTGTTCGAATATGAGGAGCTTTGGAGACGAGGACGAGGGCAATTAAACAATAACACAGAGAAACCACGACAAAGTAGAGGGAGAAATTTAAAGTTTTGAGTAGCGCATGCAAATAAAGTCAATTAATAACAAAAGTCACACAAAAACAGACTTTAATTGATAAACAATAAAACTGTATCCCTATTTTCATAGGACAAGTCACAGTGAAACCTTTTTGAAAAGTGAAAAAGCAAAAACCTGCTTTCCAATTCCTTCTAAATTTATCATGTTATTTCATACTGTGGAAAGTTCGCAATAAATTGTACAAATCGAAAACAAGTTTCAGTTGTCTTCACCAAACAAAAAAAGTGAAAGTTCAATATAAGAAGTCGAAATTATTAGATAAGTCATCGTTTTTAGTTGCCTTTTAATTGCAAATGTTCTTATCGCAAACAGGCAGGAATTCATCCGGTACATGCAACATATTATTGTGAAAGTTCGGATACCGTGTCATGACGCAAATTCTTCGCAAGTGAAAATGGTTATTCTGTGGATACGGTGTGTAACCACTTCTTGGCCTGTCCTTCTCTCCCTGTACCTTCTCAAATCTTTGTTTACAAGAATTAAGTCGTCAGGGGCTGGTAATAGTGGGTTGATGATTTGTGAACCACAACCAACACATTTTGAGACATTAGTACTAGCAACCCAATTGATGGACCAATTAGCTTATGCCGGTGTTGTACTCACTTGCTGCCTTTGAACCTGTGTCCAGATTTCCCTGGGCCTACAGCAAGCATACGGCGCTTACTGCAACTTTTCATCGAAAACACTTCTAGCGCCAATATCGGTGCTTGACACATCATACTCCGGTGACAACTGGAAATGCGACAGACAATAACTATTCACGCCGCTATTGGTTCTCACCACAGCACTGACAATACCTATACTTGCATTTTCTAACAAATGCCGGTTGTTTTGAATAGAAACATGAACACAAATAGCATCCTTCCCATTTATAAAATGCTCTTGTAAAGTGTGACATGTGAATCACTTGGATGAGTTTATTCGTAATTTATACGTAATAGATCAAAGCTCATGCTAAGATAGGGGTTAAACGATACAGAAGAAAATAAACATGTATATTTTGCTACAATAATCATATATTTTCCCATTAAAAATTTTGAAAATCACTCCATGTTTTCCATATCACTCCATCATTCCATCATTCCATCATTCCACCACTCCATCATTCCACATTCCATGTTTTCTAGATAGCCTTTTCTTTGCTATTATGCTAAACTTGTGATTGCTTAGCATTCGTGACGCTTACACGGCGCCATGCACACCTCTTTTATGCAATCTATTATAAACAACATTACAACTAATTGAAAAATTCATGTGGTTTTGTTCCGCTTTGATCGATTAGTCTTTTCAATTATATCACACCAAATGAATTATTAATCAGAACGAAACACGGCACTTACTATTTTTACAATTTTTGCTTATGATTTGCTGAAAACTTCCACTTTGAAGTTTTCCTTTTGAGTTTGGTCTCGAGCATATATTAACTGACGTTTCTAATATTTTTTTATTCTAAAATTTTTTATTCTGTTTTTATCCTGTTCATTTTTCTTGATTGTTTACTGTTAGTGAAAAACGAAATCAGAAGGGCCAGTTCAATTCCTGTCTGTTTTTGCACGAAAGCATAAATGCATCAGTTGTTGATTATACAGTACACGTTAGACGAATTCTTTAGTGCATAGTAATTTATCATAAATAACTCTATGAGAACCTAAACAGGCAATTTTTATGGCTAACTGGTCAATGATGACGTCATATCTCAATTGCCTTTAACTTCTGCTTTTCTCGTAGAGTAAAAATTACATTATTCCTGCTGATTCCTCCTTATTCCTGTTCGTTCCTGCTTATTCCTGCTCATTTCATTCTGTTCGGTTTACCCTTGGCTGTGGTCCGCAATCTTGAGATCTGACCAGCAAACAAACCATACGGTAGAACATTTTGGAACGGAGTATGCAACAGGTAAGCCACAAACCTCCACGTGTGGAGGTCGCAGATGCCCCACACTCTCACAAAACGATGTTTATAGACATACAATACTGCTGCTTAAACATCCTAGTATTTGCTATCGTGAAAAATTATATTCAAAATATGGCTGTTATCAAAACAAATCTTACTATATAATTCATGCAATTAATGAAGTGACCTTAAGCGCAACAAAACCATGAAAAGTTAATAGAATCATCGAACTGTGGGATGTCCTCAGTAATCAAATAATAGGCTCATTGCTTCTGCAGCCTTTGATCTAACTTTAGGAGATGCATCTTTTAGTAGCATGATCAGAGCTAAAAAAAAGAAAAACTATTAGCAAATAAATCTGAAGCAACTCTACTTATGGAGAATGTACAATGAACTATAATACACACCACTACAAACATGCTGCTTTGATACAGTTTCTTTCACTGAATCTGATAAATTTCCAAGTAAAAATCCAGCCAATGTTGCAGAGTTTGCCCGAATGTCAGCCCAAGAGCTCTTTAGAAAACTGACACAGCTCATCACATAAAAATTTACCTTGTCGGGAAAGTCTGCAATCTTAAAGGTAAAAGCAATGCTATAAAATTCAAGCAAAGCTACAGTAGAATGTTCAATAGTTAGGTAACAAATTACATTTTGTCCAGCAAACAACATCTGCTATCATTGGAAATAGCGTGGGTCTCAAAAGGGCATTGAAGCATTATTTTCTGGTTGAATAATAGCAATAAAAACATAAAACTCGTCTTGAAAAAATACTTACAATGAGCCTTGCCAAGTTGTTCGTAAATTCACCATAATGAAGATGACCTCCTTCTATCAAATGCTTTTGGAACATTTCATTGATAGACTCAGAGCCAAGTCTTGGGCCTAGTTGCCGAAGTGCAGCCTTACATGCCTGTAATTATATAAAGAATACAAAATCAAATGATATATCTGGTAGTAATGATGGGAAGTAAAGTTCACGATTAAACAATAAACGGCACAGAAAGATGACATGCTTAGAAAAATCATGCTCTACCTTATTGACTTCCGGCTCTTCATTGAGGTGTAAAAGTATGCTAATAAAATTTGTATGAATCTGCTCCAAAAAAGACATTTCCGAAGGTCCAGTGCCAAAACGAGATAAATTGCCGAACAAAGATATGGCAGCAGCACGCACTTCCTTTTTATCCTTTGAAAAATGTTTCATGTTGTTGAAAGCGGTCATATCTTTACTGATTTAAAGTCATGTTATAAGGACTTAATTACTAATTTCATCAAGAATTACCTTTTCAAAGCAAGGTCTTATTCGTAAACAAATGTTGATAAGAATCTGACGAACGCTGTTTTCTTCTAATTGTGACAGGATTCTTGAGAGGCCAGACATTGCCTCCAATGTAATAGAGTTTTCTGGGTCTTCCTTATCATCCATGCCAGCCATCATTGCTGACAAAATTGTAGTTGAGTACACGTGAAGCTGTCAAGGCAAATAAAATATCATCAAGCATCAAGACAAGTAGCATAGTGAGACGAAAGCTTCACCAAGATCAAAGACATGACCTACTATGGATTATAATTGCTTGTTGGAAAACTAACCATATGAAAATAATTAGAGTAACAAACCTTATGTCCGCCCGCGCTGGCTACATTCCCTAATCCCTTAATGCAAAGTCTTCGGACAATATGTGCTGGGTCAACAAGCTTAGATAACAAACTATTCATCAAAAGTTCCACCAACTGCATATCACCGTTACATCGCTGATTAATAAGCTAGGAAGAATGAAAATTTCAATAGTAAGCAATATTGAAGCATACAAAGGAAATGGAAGGGCAACTATTGCTTAAAATTATTCTTTAAAATTGTGAACCGTAGCCAACCCACATCTGCAATTCGCACACCCACACACAAAAACTATACAAGATGTGGACTGCAAGCCCCCTCCGGTTACAGTTACGTTTGAAAAGTAAAATAAGTTATTTTCCGACAAAGTAAGTTTTTGCTCAAGTTTGCCAGCCCCAGCTTATATCTTCAGTATGTGTCTAAGTGTTTTGTTATTAAATAAGAAGTTGCTATGAAGTTGCTTTTTCCAATCTCTCCCTTCAAATTGGGCTATTCAGGTTGTTTTCTCCAGAAGGTTGATGAATTTAAGTCAATACTGGTGTCATAGGCTTGAAGTAATTTTCGAACGCGTCAGAAATGTTTCTAACAGTGGAAATCTCTTACGCCAGTCTACAGCGCAAGACCATTGATTAGTTACACGAGACAGTATAATTATTGGAATCATAAATACACATCTGCAAGTATTTGATGGACGTGGTAAACAAACCTTTACTTTGAAACTGTTACTTTGCTAAAATTTTTGAAAAAAGCAAAAAAAATAAAGTAGAAAAGATTACGCCCTGCAACTTGTGCAACGAGTTATACGTCTTTGTCAAGATGTAATTTAAATTCAAAAGTCTTAAAGTTCCACCATATTTATTTTTTTATTTGCTAACACTATAGATTCGAACTCACTGGTTCTGAATCTCAATAATTTTTTATTTTATGAGTAATTTTTGAGTCACAAGCAATATTTATTCGTTTTTATACTCTAATACTTAGAGATTGAGCGTCAGTTACCCAGAAGGGGATGTTAAACAATTTTGATTGGTGAAGAGCTGTAAAATTGAAATGCAAAATTTCCATGTAGTGGCTGGCCAATCTATGGGCACGGCGCGGTCATGTACCAAGGCTTATGGATGCAAGCCAGACAAGCTGAGCTGAAACAAGGTGTTATGCTGTGTGATGAACGTGTTTGCATTGTGTGGTGTTTCGTGTTATGAGGAGGACAACAGCAAATAAAACAAATAAATGTGTTTGCAGTGTTTGTGCTTTGAGAAGAGCGCAAGTAGTCACTAAAAGAAAGTCATAGTTGCTAAAATCTCTTTATCGGACGGTGTAAGGCATAGTGATTCCAAAGGTCAATTGTCCGAGGCACGCGTCACGTGACTGCAACTCTCACCTATTATAGAAGGCACGCGCAGACCTTATTAAGAAACCCATTTCCTAGGAAATATTCGAACTAACTTTTTCAGATTCTGTCTCCAAACATTAAATTTCATTAAAAGGAAAGATCAGGATAAAAACTTGACAAAATTAAGACATGATAATAATACAACCAAAGCGATTTCTACTCACCTCTGCAAATGTTGCGGCAGCAACAACTCTTTGTGTGTCATACGAGCTTTGGAGAGCTTGCAGCAAACATGAGACAATATCATTTACAGATTTCGGGGTTGCTTCGCACAAGCCTCTGTAAAACAAATTAAATCAAATTGAAAATGAAAGTTAACGACAGTTTGAATGATATTAGTAGCATTAGAAAAGAATGTCGCATAAACAAACTTCGCTATTATTTCAAATCCATCGGTAAATATCTGTTCATCTTCCAGTAACGACCAGCCATTAGAGTCTTCAATCAATGTTCTCAGCTTCTGACAATTACTTCTTGCTAAATATTCTTTAAAACATTCAATGGCTTGGCTGAAAATTAAAAAGAAACAGTTTGCACGTTAAAAACAGCAACTTCATGATTAATTGGCAAAAACAAAACGTAGTTGAAGAGATTGCAACGATATTTTTGAAGTTAGTTATTCAATGCAATGTGTAATCGTCTATTCACGCAAGTTCCTTTACGAAATAGAAGCTCTTCAAAACATGCTTTATGCTTACCTCAGTGGCAACATTTGAGAGTCCTTACGCTTGGGCTTTTGCTCAGCACTTAGGGGTTTCACACCAACACAAGATCCAATGCGCAAAAGCATTGCAGAAAATAACTTGGGAAAATTGCGTGAAACGATTTCATCAGTCTCGGGAACTCGGAAGATTTCGGTGAGTGCACATGTTGCCTAAAAACAAATAAAAATAAATAAAGAACAAATAGAACAAAAAACAATTTTGCAAAATAAGATCGTAGTTCAATTAATTCGTGCACCATCACCGTGTAAAAAGATGACTGTGGATAGACTACTTTGGGCCTGTTTATATGAGCTCGCTCATCGATTTAGCTCACTGGACTGGCCCGCCAGGTAAAATCTCACTGGAGCACTATCGGGATCTCGGCAAGTGGACTATGCACTTTTCCATATAAACACTGTATTCCGTTTACCGGGCCAGAAATCTTATATTGTACTGCAATGCTTGTACTTATTATAGTCATCTTACAGTTTCTATTCCAGCAAGCGGATCAGGACTTGTTCATACAAACAGACTTCAAATATGTCTCCCTCGGTGAGCGTGAGCGGACTCGTGAAAAAGTCTTTTGCCAAGATTGGACATACCTGTGAAAATTGTTCACTACTTACCGCCATAGGAATTAATGTAGCTGTTCTCGAGGATTTTCTTTCTCTTGGATCATCCTTTTCGGTAAACGGTGGAGAACGACTAAGGAGATCTAATAAGTGATCAAACGTGTCTTGAGTTAAGTCGTTGTCTTTAGCTAAAGTTTGCCAGAACTCTTTCGTTATTCTGTAAAAGAAACCGAAGTACCAACAAACACTTCCCACAAGGAATATCAAGAGATTGATCATTCATGCAAATAGTATAAAAGCAACGTACTTATTGCAACCCATTGAAAAATACTTACTGCGAGAAAGGAAGTGAAAATCCAAGCATTGTTGTTAAAACTAAAATAAGATGATGCGATGCTAATGTTCTTATTGCAATTACTGATCCAGTAATAGTAGCCGGAAATGTTACATTAGTAAGCTTGTTGTGAATTTCTGTGACCACTTTAGCAATCTGTTATTCATATAAAAACGAAAGAAAGTAATCAATAGCAATTATGGTGGCAATGGTTGGCAGACTGGTCACTTAAATTACTATATGAACGCTCGCTACAAAGATAAATATGATATTGTTTCATGTAAAAACAATCATAAATAAAACGTGGCATTGAAAGACGCAATCCAAACATTATAAAAAAGCAGCAAGTGCTGCCAGGTTAAGTGCACACAAATTTCCCTCAGAGACATATGGTATGGCAATAACATCTTCTAATCAGAGCTAACAAGTGTCCTGATGCAAAAACTGACCTCACTTCCTAACTCCGAGCCTCTGTGCTTCATGACACAGTTTAGAGTTGCACATGCACCACTAGAACTCTGCGAGTGTTTGTCGGTTAAACCATCCAACAATGAAAAGATAAAAGAACTCAGCTGATCATCAGGAGTCTTCTTACAAATAACCTGTTTAATTAAAAGGCAAATAAAAAAATCATACATATGCAACAACCATAATGTGCAACTAAAGCCTGAGTGAAATCAACAACCTTGGAAATTAGCACAATTTCATCAAAAATACCAAACAAACAATAAAAGAAACAGTTTTTCCATTCGTCTTGCATAAAAGTTCTGAGAAGATGTGCACTTAGGCGGGTAGGGTATTAACGGTAGGAATAATGATACCGGATATAACGAGATAACGCGGGAAGGGAGTAAAAATATTCGTTATAAATTAAAACCTACCGATGCCAACTCATTGACGATATCAAATAAAATCGAAGCGTCATCATCTTTGACCTTTTCCTTCAATTTTGACAAACTTTGTATTCGCTGATCACTAACATCCGCAGGAACTCCTGAAATTCAAAAAGCGAGCTGAACATTGAGAGAAGACTAAATGTCGTGAAAATACGTTCTCATAAAACATAGAAAAAGTTAAAAGATCAACAATACCTTGGATTGCAAAAAATATTGGGCTGTTAAATGCAAGTGTTTGCGCATTATTTTTACCAGGGGTCAACTAAGCTCCTTCATATATGTTTAAATAAATGAAATATAACTGAAAGGATTACTTCCATGTACAGGAGGTATACAGAAAAGCTCTATCATTAATAAACATCACTTCTGCTACCCAATCTTTAAGCTTAATTAAAGCATATTAAGCTAAAATATGTTGCAGGGAAACGAAATGATGTCACAACTGTAGTAAAATAGAAATACGTTTCAATACCTTCATAGCGATCACTGATGGTAAGTAGCAGCTGAAGACATTCCATACTGTTCTGCCTGACCGTATAAGCTGGATCGGTGCATCGCGGTAAAAGCTTGCCAAGTAAATTTCCAAGACACCCGAGATGTGAACCATTCTGTAGAAATTAAAAAAATTATTGAAGAATAACAAAGCAATGGACATCAATACATAAACATAGGCTAAAATATGTTGCAGGGTATTGCTACCATATTTGCTCGCAATCTGAAACTCCTATTCAAAAGCTTCCAAAGTTGATCAAATCTGTAACTATAACTATAAAGCTAAAACTACATGGAGACTTACATTAGCTGACATTGATTGCACGTAGTGATTAAATAGCACCTTCAGTGTTTGAATTACTCCAGTACGCTCGTGATCGGCAGAAGATAACATGAAAGGCTCCAAAAGCTAGCGTATTAAACACACAAGATTAATCAGACATGCTAAGAAACTGCTGAAGGTATAACATGTCTCGCAATTCCAATAGAAATAACACACAAAAACACACCTGGATAATCCACTGCAGTCTCGTTGGAGTACACTCCTGTGCAATAATTTCTTTTATAAGCTCGTTGATGTTGCTGAGCAACTTTTCATTGTTGAATACATTATTCTGTAATGAAATTAGCAGATTGTCTAATACTGAAATACACGAAATATAACAATACATTTCCACGTGGCAGTCCCGAAGCACATTGCACTAGCATAGTACAAGATTATAGACACTTATGTCGAACTGTATAAGTACCACTTGAAACGTTTTTAAAACATAACCCTACAGAAAAGGGGTGTCCAACAATTTACATGTCTTGAATTGCCAATTAAAAACTTACAATAAAAGGTAGGTGCTTTGTTTGCACTTTGGCTGGCAATTTGCTAACTTACTAAAAATAGTATAAGCATTTCATTGGTGGGTGTAATTCTCAATAAATCCGAAAATTCTATCCGTAACATATACATGTGAATCACGAGTTACACAATCTAAGTTTTTTCAGTACAAAGGCGGTGGCAAATAATTATGGAAAACTTAGAGAGCGCAATCAAAAAAAGGTTAGCAAAAATGGTGCTTTGATTTAGAAATAGAAGAGTGAGGCAGAGTATGGAAGTCAGGTCTGGACAATTTTTGTTTAGTAGCTACTTAAAACAAAATTGAAAGATGCAAGTATTACCGCTGTGCTTGAAGCTTCCTTTAATCCCATAATCGGATAAACACATTCGGAACAGATGTTTATAATATCTTGTAAATCTTTTTCCTTGACGACAGGCTTTATTGTTCTGGTTTTATATTAAAGGCATAGCTCTAAAATTCGCAAAAACTGTAAAAAAATCAACTATAACAGTGACATGAAGTCTTTGTCCAAGATTCAGCTATAAATACAGCGAAAAGACATACGGTTGAATGTGTGGCAAAAAATTAGATTCAAAGGATACATTAGGTTTGTTATTGCTTCAAGAACAAGATGACGTATTTCTCCGATAGTAGCCGGTGACTCCTTCAACAAATATCCCTGAAAATGAAATGTTATAAATTATGTTAAAAACACAGCAAAATATGATTTAAAATCTTCGCATCGCGGGAACTCATAATATAATACTTTTGAAGAAATAAAAGATTGATTAGCAATGTTTGCGCTCAGAAACAAACAACAAAGTTCCAAGATGCAAAATGTACTTGTTTCCATACCTCTAAATACTTTAGTAATTCCGATCGTTTGGAAAAGGTGAAGTCCTCAGTCGTATGACATTGCTGAACTGCTTTCCCGAATAAGTTCACCGCTTTGATTAGATTCTGCTTCACATTTGCCGTCTTTACAGATAAAAATATTGGATTCAGCACTCGCAAGATATTAGTTTCCAATCTTGAAACTACAAGACTACAAAAAATCAAGAAGCATAATGATACATCAATACAAGATCAACTACACGTTTTTTTTATAAGAAGCCACTTTATAAGAAACCTACTAGTAGAATTTGTGCCAAATTACAATAGATTCTTTTGTTCTATTGTTTTCCTTAACAATAGAAAACAATAGAAAATTTAAGAAACTTTTACTAGTAGGGCTTGAGCTAGGTTTCTTATAAAATAAAAAACGTGTATAAAACACACGATGCCTGCGCTAGAATGCCCAAGAAATGGGTAAGATGAATTAAAAGAAACGACTTACTTACCCAGGGGGGGCATAGAAAACAACAAATCCATAAGCGAGTATCACCGTACATTTAATCCGCTCCACGTCTGCCTCTGTCTTATCCTGAAAAAATAAATAACAAAAGCCATCGATTGAGGTTAGTTAATCACATACACCTATGAAACTTAGCTGAAAAATATTCATGCTGTAAGAGTCCTTAAGAGTTTTCCAATGAATAGATCTCCGAACAAAACTTTGAAAACGGTAAAAATAGAGCGGAATCATAAATGAACCTTACTCTGATTGACACAGTTAAGAAAAACAATTGTCTGTTGAGATATCTATTCTGAAACTCATGATCATAACATATCCCAAGCCTTACATATAGCTGAATTTAACATACTTTTGACAAACCCATAAATCCAGTAGCTTTTCGCACCATCTCTGTTTTTGTTACTTCTTCGAGCTTAACAAGACATTGGTCAAGATGCGAAGCTGCACAAAAACCTATTCCAACAGCACAGCCTTCTCTCTCAATTTGACTAACATGGTCCACTGATGTAAATAGCAGATTTAGATGCTCTCGAATGAAATCTTTTGTTCCTGCTTTTCTTAGCAATATTCCAAAACATTTGAAGAAAAAGCCCTACAAAGGTAAAGACAAATGTAACAATGACTTTTGAATCACACTGTCTAAATTTTTTCCACAAATCAAATATTCAGGAGATATCGGTATATTTAGAGTTCGGAGATGATCACAAGAAATTATGAATAAATGCACGAGTTTAAGTTTGAGCAAAGTTTAAGCTTATTGTATTATCCTTCCTTAAGAAAAATATAGATTAGAACGCAATAGGTAACTTCAAACCTTTTCTTCATGAAATCGAGAGTAAAGCTTTATTTGCTGACCCAAAACTCTACCAAAGCTGAGATTCCATTCTTCACTCTCTATTTCGCTAATTGTTTTTGAAAGAAGCTGGAAGAGTGAAATCATTGCTAATAATATATCTTATTAATGGGTTAAGTGGAGCCAGAACGACAGTTATAAATGGATTATGTGGAGCCAGATCCAGAACCTTTTCATTAGAAAATAAAACTACACTTATCGCGCTTCAACAAAACGTGGACTGCAATAAATCTGAAAGGGTTACTCCCACTCTTCATTTTTCATTTCAGAGTAGATTTGACGTTAAAAAAATTACTGCAACTTTTAAATTTCAAAAGTCGTTCATTAACAACCCTTTTCACTGCTTCAAAAGTATGACTTTAGACCACTTCTGAAAAATGTTGTGTTTACGAAAAAGTAGCTGGAAACATCGCTTTTGGTAAAATTGTGCATATATCAACGAAGCTACTAATGTCACTACCAATAACAGAATCTTCATCGCCAAGTCTTCGTTTTCCTGCTGTTCCACATCAATTATTTAGTATTATCTTTAACAAATGTTACATCGTATACATTGGAGAAGCATCAAGACAATTAAGGCCGGCTCGCCCTGCCGTGCATACATCACCCCAACTACCTAGAGAAATTCCAACGTCCGAAGAGGTTGTCATGAAAAGTGAGCAGGTCAAAAACATTGAGAACAAGAAAAGCAAAAAGTCCAGCTCGTGCAAGGCAGCGTCCGAGGCGAGTTACGTATTAGAGTGTTTCCGAAACAGGACCTATCTTGCTAGGACGCCCTTTTGGAGGTATTGCACGAGCACGGCCCGGGCTACTCTCAACATCATCGGGTGTCTTGCTGAAAATCCTTATACACTTCAGAAAAACATCGATCGTCATCAATTGAGACGAATTATTTAAAAAATGCAAGTTTTACAGTTGAGACAGAGTTCATTTTTACAGTTGATGGGAATTCAACTCTCTATTGTGGACAAGGGCAAGACAAATTCAACTTCGTGCCTGTAACTATGAGCACGATCGCGTAACATTAATTCGGCATACTTTACAGGCAATCAACACGGACACAATGAAATCATATTGATGTCAAATGCATTGGCTTGAAATCAACCCGTAGCATTCATTACTGGTATATAGTCAAATCTTTTCAGGATTATCGTGCTTTTGTTGAATCATGACAAGCATCAAATAGAGAATCTAATGATCATTAAAGATTAGATATTCATTGTTGCAAAAAAGTTGGCTAATGCGACTTCTCGTTGCATAAGGCAACAAAACGCTGGGCATAATAGGGTTAAGCAGTTACCTTTAGAATCAGGTCTTCCCATGTTTTCTGGTTCCAGTTTTGACAGGACCCAGGATTCTCTAAAAATTATTGAAAATACATTGACATGACATATTAGTAAAAAAATTATACTATGTGTGTCTTTATTAAGAAATGTATAAATCTTTATATCTATATATTGATATATATCACACACGGAAAGTGATGTCGATACTAGGATACAGTGCTCAATGTGCAACGAAACTCAAAATTACATAGAATCAGCAATCTCTTTTCTGTAATTCTGTTTAATACATAAATGTAAGTAGGAAAATAAGTACCTTCCAAGTACTGAAGAAGTTTTGGAATTACAGTGTCCCACATTTCAACTACGTTTGAATGAAGTATTGGAGAAATGGCTTGCATGAGCATTAATATTTGAAATCCGCGATTATCTACGTGTGGATATCCTGCTAAAACCTGAAAAAATAATCACACGTACATATATTATGTTGTCAAAATGACAATATGCGACATTTTTATTCGTTAAAACTATAAACTTGAATGTGGTGATTCAAAATCTTATTCCAACGCGGACGCATGCCGCAGCATGTCAATAAAAATATTCGTGTTGAGGGCAAAAGTGAGTTTGAAATCAAAACAAGTTGTATTAGACAGGGAATTTCCCACAACAATCTAAGGATCTGGGTAACCAAAAATTTTAATGCTCAGAATGAAAGTCTGTATATAGGAGATCAAAATTCCGAGTTGGGACATTTCGGAAAATTAACTGTTCTCACGTGATAGTGACGTAATTAATTAGGCTGCAAGAAACGGTCAGAAAAAAATCAATCATATCAAATTTTAAATCCAAGTACATTTTTGGATTGCTCTTGAATAGTTATGTTAACTGCCTAAAAAAACCATAACCTAAAAACGTACGGTTCCAAAGTTATAGGCCTATAAAGTTGCGAAAAATCAGGGGGTAACTTCACATAATTCCGATGGTAAGTTTTTTGCCCCCGGCAAGTTAACAGATGCCATCATAAAATAAATAACAAATATGATATCTAAGTTCTATTGCCAGCTATGTTGTAGCATATTGCAAGCTATACATCATGGGATTCAGATGAATTATGGCGCTTTTGTACTTCATTGTTACCCCCTGTTTTCCTTAAATTTAAATTTCCTTGTTGTTTTGATGCTAATTACATTTCAGATTATACATTGGATGTACAATTTTTATTCATTAGCAGGTTTGGCCATCTACTGAGTTGCAAAAATCACATGGGCTGTATCAAACGGGGAAGCATTAAGATTCATAATACAAAAGAATGAACATACCTTAACTATGAAACCGATCTAAGGTAGTGGAGTCATCGCTAGACATAAATTCGAATACTTTCCATACACTTTGGTCACTTAAATGTCTCTATGTCACACAGTTAGTTATATCGGAGTCTTTTGCATCGGATCTTCTGTTGCCTCAGATGTTGTTTGGTTCTCCAGGTGCACAACATCTAAGCCTGTTCTTTTTCTTCTTTTCCGTTTTTTGAACCGGTTCTCGAGCCATTTTTCTTGGGGGATGGCTGCTCTGAATGACTTCTTTCGTAATCAGCCGAACCTCCATCTCTTGTTTTCCTCCCGCGATTGTTTTTAACTAATGGTGGAAATTGATTGCCGGCAAAACAGATGGGCTTCTTCTTGAACCGTCCATCCGCACTTCTCTAAGTCAAGATTATTAATGCTTGCTGCCTGCAACGATATCATAAATAAACTTGGAAATTAGCTCTTTGATAACTTGGACAGCGGAATCGAGATCTGGGGGCAAAGACATCGACGACATCTTTCTCAAACACATGTACAAGGGAATTCTTGTTTGCACGTAATCTTCATTTTCCTGCCCGAATAGATCATTGAACGCACAAACTCTTTAAAATCGTTTTAATTATCATTTGTCCGCTTTCTGTTTTGCTCAAGTGAGTCAAGGAAACCCAGCGTTGTTTTATCTGCAAGAACCTTCATGAAGATAGCTACGATTACCAGTTCAATAGAAGTGTCGTATAGCAGCCTGTAATTGCATAAAAAGCAAGACAAACTTCCCAGGAAATCACAAATGACGCCAATGTTTGCATATTGCTCAGCATTATACTTAAAGTACCATTACGTTTAAAAACACTTGAGCAAGACAGAAAGCGGACAAATGATAATTAAAACGATTTTAAAGAGTTTGTGCGTTCAATGATCTATTCGGGCAGGAAAATGAAGATTACGTGCAAACAAGAATTCCCTTGTACATGTGTTTGAGAAAGATGTCGTCGATGTCTTTGCCCCCAGATCTCGATTCCGCTGTCCAAGTTATCAAAGAGCTAATTTCCAAGTTTATTTATGATATCGTTGCAGGCAGCAAGCATTAATAATCTTGACTTAGAAAAGTGCGGATGGACGGTTCAAGAAGAAGCCCATCTGTTTTGCCGGCAATCAATTTCCACCATTAGTTAAACAATCGCGGGAGGAAAACAAGAGATGGAGGTTCGGCTGATTACGAAAGAAGTCATTTAGAGCAGCCATCCCCCAAGAAAAATGGCTCGAGAACCGGTTCAAAAAACGGAAAAGAAGAAAAAGAACAGGCTTAGATGATGTGCACCTGGAGAACCAAACAACATCTGAGGCAAGAGAAGATCTGATGCAAAAGACTCCGATATAACTAACTGTGTGACATAGAGACATTTAAGTGACCAAAGTGTATGGAAAATATTCGAATTTATGTCTAGCGGTGACTCGCTACCTTAGATCGGTTTCCTAGTTAAGGTATGTTCATTCTTTTGTATTATGAATCTTAATGCTTCCCCCTTTGATACAGCCCATGTGATTTTTGCAACTCAGTAGATGGCCAAACCTGCTAATGAATAAAAATTGTACATCCAATGTATAATCTGAAATGTAATTAGCATCAAAACAACAAGGAAATTTAAATTTAAGGAAAACAGGGGGTAACAATGAAGTACAAAAGCGCCATAATTCATCTGAATCCCATGATGTATAGCTTATAATATGCTACAACATTGATGGCAATAGAACTTAGATATCATATTTGTTATTTATTTTATGATGGCATCTATTAACTTGCCGGGGGCAAAAAAACTTACCATCGGAATTATGTGAAGTTACCCCCTGATTTTTCGCAACTTTATAGGCCTATAACTTTGGAACCGTACGTTTTTAGGATATGGTTCTTTTAGGCAGTTGACATAACTATTCAAGATCAATCCAAAAATGCACTTGGATTTAAAATTTGATATGGTTGATTTTTTTCTGACCGTTTCTTGCAGCCTAATTAATTACGTCACTATCACGTGAGAACAGTTAATTTTCCGAAATGTCCCAACTCGAAATTTTGATCTCCTATATACAGACTTTCATTCTGAGCATTAAAATTTTTGGTTACCCAGATCCTTAGATTGTTGTGGGAAATTCCCTGTCTATATAGTTTCATTGAAATAAAGAATACAAGAAAGTATTGTGAAACATAAAAATATGGGTTAAGTCAAACGTTGTTCTTGTTTTTTGAAACACAAGAACACGGTACCTGGTTAATTAGTTTGCAATATCATGTGACTGATATACAAGTTATATACAGTTTTGTCTTTGTTTAATGCTGGATGTTTAAGCAAAAACTAAATACCATTTTGTAGAAAACCCTATGAAGAGAGATCAACTTACGATTAATCGCGCCATGATAGCTTCAGGCTTTGGGATGTTTACTAAAAGAGAAGAACTGAATATATAAAACTTTGGAGCTTTTTGGGCACATATTATTTGATATAAAATTGAATTCACTAAATACTCCATCAAAGATGTGACAAAATTGCAAAAATAAATATACCTTGCGAAACAAAATCTATTTCAAAACCTTCGCACTCTGCATCTCGCTTTTTCGTTGCCAAATTCGCAAGACACTTGCAAAGAACATGCATTGCTTCTGTATATTGGTCATTAACCAGCATTTGAAATAGATACGGCCACAACACCTTTCGAGTGAAAAATTGAAATAAAAAAAGTGAGCAGTTTTAAGCACCGTTCATTGATACTGTCCCTCAGTGTAATTTTAAGCAAATATCAGAGTTATAATGATAGATAGTGTAAACGTAAAATATGTTTGTTGGATGTTGGTTCTGGGATGAATTGGGTCATTAAGAAACTTGAATGAAATCTTAACTGAACTAAGCCATTGGCGCATATCTGACAATAATGTAATACTGTGGCATGGTGGAAATTGGACTTACATTCTCCATATCTGCTATAGTTGTAGTGAAGAGATGCAATATATTATCACAAAGTTTCTTCAAGCCTAAGGCACCATCACTATCCTGATCCACATTCTTTTTGTGCATTTCGTTGATCTAAAGCAACGCAAATACAAGAGAATAAGTTGACAACAATGACCTTTACGTCATTTAAAGTAATTTTTAAATCGCGCAATCAGTCAATATTCTTGTAATATTTAGCTCTAGAATAAAGTTAAGCATGCTTAAAAATGAATATCGAAAATGCGCATACCTGCTCATTGGAAACAGAACATTGCCTGACAATGAATTCAACCATTCTTTCACCTCCTTGAAGCTGCAAATACCCATGATGCGCCATTGCTATAATAACTTGAGCCAAGGCTTTTCGAATCTGCAAAAAACACGAGGCATTACTTTACATGTTAGTTAATCAATTCATGAACTTAAGTTCACCATTAAAGGGCTTATACAGCCAAACATTAGATATCGATGTTCTTGCTTAAATTGAAAAAAGAAAACCTGTGAAGCACTATGAGCCCATTTTCACTGCATCTTGGCAAATATAAGTATGTTTGTAAAGCCAGGCTTAGCGAAGTAAAAATCAAATTCTGATTTGTTTTCGCAAAAATGAAATTTTAATCTTATCACGTTTTGCATTGATTTGACCAAGATGAGTATATTAAATGTTGATTTGAAATGAGGCACTAACTGTGACATGGGATGGCGTCATAACCATGACACAGTTTGATTTCTATAGTGGGGCATTGAAAAGTTTTCAAATTGGCGCTCTGTCCAACAAAGCATGTTAATTAAAAATTGTCTGTGACAAATTGTCTCTGTCCCTGAGTACAAAACTATAACTTTCTGTGCTATAGCTTGAAAAACTTGGAAAACGATTTATGATTTATGAGCAATTTATCGAACTACAAAAAATCTGTTGTGGCGGGGCTTCCAAATATCAAACAAAATATCCCACTCAAATTAACACATATTTTCAAGTTCTACAAACATGATTCAATTTTCGCTAGGCAACAGGCAACTGGGTACCAGTCACAAGGGTTTGCAACATGAATTCGGTTCAAATGAATTTCGTTACTCGGCAAATTAGCCAAGATATACAGCATGTGAGCTAAAAAGCACGGCATCCGGCAAAGTACACGAGGTTTCATGTAAAAGGTCCAAAATTTAAAAAAAGTAAATAAAAAAAGACAAGGCACTTTTCAATTATGAATGTTGTTATCACTACAAATAACTGAGAATCAGGTATTGAAGATCAAAGAGTAAGCACAAAAAACGAATCACTTAGAATATATCAATGATCGATATAAGATAACGCAACTCTACGTATTAGCAATGAAAGCACAATGACGCGGGCAGATCAAAGTCACGAGTTCAGGTATAGAATATATTATACTACGAGTTACTGTTTAGTAACGGATGTTAAGTTAAGTTTATTGTTTTGCTTATCTTTATCATTAGGAAACCCACCCCATATATTTGCAATCAAAACTAACATGGGATATGTGCTGGAGGTATTTCCCACTTTTACTGATGCCTTTGTATAAGGCACCAGTCATTATTAATGGTTGGGGGTGGGGGCGGAAGATATTGAGGGGGGTCATCTATAATTTTCCTACTTTGAAGGGGGGGCCATGAACAAAAATTAGTAAACAAGAGGGGGGCCATGGAAAATGTCAGTTAAAATTGACAACAATCATTTTACCCTGAACCATATAGCATTATTCTTGAAAATAGATGATGAAGATTGGGGTGGCTTTTCCTGACAAGCTGTTTTCCTGACAGACCAACTGCTTTAACCCTTGGTTGGTCTTTGCTTGGTTTATCAACTTTTAACTTGGGTGATTTCTGTACATGAGACAGTTTGTTGGTGTGATGGACTGTCCAGGCAAAATCACTACACAGATCCGCAACAGACTTTTAGCATATGATAAAGAAATAAAATTGTTATAGTTAACATGTGTCATTATAGTTAAAAAGCAATTATAAATCAATGTCATGGTCACTTATTTCAGAGCTTGAGTCTGAGATATGAACTGTTTTTGCTGCAAAAGCAGTCTCAATTGTTAGTTGCTTTGCACTCTTTCTTTTCTTTGTTGAGAGTTCCTTTCTGGCCTCTGCTGCATCTGCCATCTTTTGCAACTGATCTTCGGCAAACACTTTTGCCTGCTCTATCAGCACTCCCTTTGCTAGTAGCATCTGGAGGCCAGCTGAATGTAATTTGCTGCTCAATAGGCACGACTGTGTTGTTGAAATCTGGAAAGAAAAGTCTCCCTGTTCAATTTTCTTCTTGACTTCTCCACTTTTCTCTCCTGGTAGCATTGGCACCAATTGCTGACAAACACCTCCTCAGGTCACGTTACCATTTTCTTTTTTGATTGTTTCTTTTGTTTTCCTTTGCACGGCGTTTTGCTCTGGCATGATCACATTTGCCGCTGAGCACACTAGCTCCAGCTCTCCTTTTCATCATGGCAATGTTCAAGTGAATATCACCTTTAACTTTAATAAATTTTCCTTGCAAAATTTCATATCCTTTTAATGTCTTTTCAAAGAAAGATAATTCATTTGCCTTCCATGGTTTTATGTTCATGTCTTTTTCAAAAAGCTTTGCTTTGAGTGTCTTAACTTCTGCCATGAACATTTCAATTTTTTGTAATACATCTTCAGCAAACTGAAGAGACTTTTCAGCTGGTATGAGGTCTTTTTAAAACATTTTTTGGAACAGTAAGTTTGCCAACATCAACAAATGTGATTCATTTTAATTTGGTTCTCAAGTTTATTCAGTAATCTTTTTATTATTTATGCAGGAAATGTGTGTTGGTTTTCCATGTTATGGGGGGGGCTACAAGAACTTACGCTTGAATTTAGGGGGGGAGCATCTCAGCAGCTTGAAAATTAGGGGGGGGCACAAAAAAACTGCACTCTTCTAAAATTATCTTCCGCCCCACCCCCCACCATTAATAATGACTGGTCCCTAAGTTTAATAACATTAAATATGTAGTTAAAACAAACAACTGTTAAAGACCTTTCGGGACTACAACATTGTAGATCCAAGGGAGATCCAAGGAAGATCCAAGGTCAAGGAAATTAGTTTTTTCATTGAAAAAAGTAATATTTACGAATTTTCTTATATATGCTTTTAGGAATCGTGTAACATTGGCTTCACAGTGAAAAATAATTTTGTCTAATTCTAGTCTGATTTTTGGAAGCTTTAATAAAAATCCTTTATTTCAAGTGTTCGAGATTCGTTGATCACAAAGTGTTATTTGAAAGGTGTACAAACATAATTCAGAATGAATTCTTAACAACCAGATAACTTTTAATTTTCATTTTGGTATAAACTAAGGGTACAGCCAAACCTATAAGAGTAGATGTACCTCTTTCAACGAGTTCCGACCCATAGCAACTACATGGAAATAATGTACAACATTGGGTTAATAAATGATAAAACCAGATCTTTCTGATGCTGACGATAAGTGTAATGTTTCCTGTTGTAAACCATGTGTATTGGGTCAATAGTTAGTCATCACTCTTACACTATGCTGATATGATGAATCTTTCGTCTCAGAATGTATGCCGATGAAAATCAACCTGAAGTCGGTCACTTCGATGAGAGGCTGGTCATACTTCGTTAGATCATTACTATACAGATCAGAGTGAGGATTTCCAGATTACCCATAGTAACAGGAATTCCGTGCTGTTTCCGCGCAAAATTTTCCGGCCACTTGGAAATGACCAAAACACCAAATATTAGCTACTTGGAAAACCTCAACTCTCACGTAATTGTTTCCTTAGATTTCGATTAGTTGGAATGCCATAGACAATTAAACAAAACACGAATTGGGAAAGCACCGCTATAAAGGTAATCGACAACAAGTCTAAATGCAGCTTAAAAGCTAAAGCTTGCATTTCGATCTGACGTTAGGGCATGAAACCCATCAAATATTTGGTGACAAACTTTTCAAATCAAAATCCAAAAATTCTACATTAAGCTACGCAACTCACTTTCAGATTTGGTTCTTGCAATGTCACGGTCAAGCCACTTAATATTATCTCTTTTTTATTACACAAACTCTGTTCTAAAAAAGTAAACACACAAACCAATGAAAATAAATAACGATGAAAAACCGAATGAATTTTACCATCTTTAAAGGGATAAATGAGAGCAATAACTGTGAAGTGTATATGACAATGTACATATAACTTATTGATAAGCCATCATTTTCCAACTGTGTGATAATAATAAGGAGAAAAACGTTAAGTGTTAACAAACCTGCTGAATATATAATATGTCGAAATACAGCCAGGGCAGCTACTTTCCCTTTCTCATTTCCAGTTTCAACTTTATGTAGCAAAAATCCAACAACACGCTCCTGGAATGCTTTAGCTAAAATGAAAAGCTGCTTTAAAATGCCTGACAGTTTGAAGAATTCTAGCATGGTTTCATCTTCAAAAACTGAAGAAGCGACAAAATATAAAAACATTCAAGTTAAAAAAATGGTTTACTCACTGAGAACTTGAAAACATCGTAGGACTTCGTTGTAATTTTTCACTAAATGTATATTCGAATAATCTGGTTCGTTGCAAGCCTTTGAAAGAGAAAAGATAAATCAGCTGAAATGTATGCAAATCGGCTTCTAACAATTTAAATAAACTTTCATCCTGCGACTTTTGTCTCCCTTAGATATTTATATGTATGCTTCAGAGTTGACTCTAAATAGTACGAGCTCTCTAAAAAACACAATCGAGCGATCTGTACGAGACCTTGAAGCACAACAAAGTCAGTCCAAGGAATTTCGATAACGGCTGCTGCTCGTGTTGACAAGCAAAATTTTATTTTATTTTTGGATAAATTGCCTCATTTAACTTATTTCTGAAGTTGCCTAAAACAAAAATATTCCCATGTAACAATTTCATGAGAAAATTGCATGTATTCAGAAACTGGCATGGCTAATTTCAGAAACGTATTGTTATGCAAGCTCACGCTCCATGAACTGGAGAAAAATTTTTTCCAAGTTATCAAAAATTCCTTAAAGTGCTCATGCAACGAAATTTGACGTATCGGTTTTTGATCTTATTTGAAAGCCAAAGCTGTACTGACCAGCTTGCTGTAGGCTTAGCGTGCATTTGACAAACTATAGTTACATTTCACCTTGAACAAGGCCACCTTTTGTGAAAAATTCCATGTGATGACACGAAATAATTTGAAACGCTGTGACGTCACGATGCTTATTGATTAACGTTAGATATACAACTATATTTAATCGATTTTCCAGCCTAACCTTATTTTTCACTTGTTTTCCGATATTTTGATTCCATGCGTGCGTTTTTTCAAATATCCAATTAAGAAACTTTTAAGAAACTCTTACTGGTAAAATGTGTCCAAAATGCCCTAAACTTAAGAAACTTTCACCAGTGAAGCTTTAGCCAGGTTTCTTATAAAATAAAAAACGTGTAATCGTACCATTGTATGTATCTCTACGACATTTGAGTGGTTACATGAGTTATTTACTATCGAGATGCTCGTCATGTGTTTGTGCTCACTCGCAGCCCGCCATCTTGAATAGAAAGCCTGCTTCAAACGTTGCTGCAGACACGACGTTTGGTGACATGTTCTGCGTTGTCTAATTTTTCACATAAAAACGTCAAAATTGACTAATTTGAAGATCAATAGCAAAAAAACACAATATACATCATTTGAAATTTTAGTTACGCCATGTTACTCAGTGCATGGAAATTTATGGATTTTTGACATCAAAATGCTATGTAAAATTTTGTTGCATTAGAACCTTAGAACTTAAAGTCATCACTTACATGAGCGAAGATGCCGCTTAGAAGCTGATCCAGAAATGGCAACAGTGTTTGCGCATTGTCAGAGGTCGCTGCATCCATCACCATGCATAAGCTCTGTCAAAAAATTGTCACAGAATTACAATTAATCATTACATATTTTCTGGCTTCAATAGATAACAGATCCGTGTGTACAAATATCCAATACGAAGAAAGATGAGACGGCCGTCCAAATAGTATTGAGAAAAGATTCTTAATGTCATTAGTGTGCTTCATCAGGCCAGCTTGCTGTTCCAACAGGTGCCGGGTCAGGGTCCAGGTCCAGCGCCTTCCCCATAAACTTCTTTCCAATGCATCTTCCTCCGTCAAATGGTTCCCCTCTCCTCATCGATCCGCGTCCTCAATCTCGCTCACTTGCTCACCTGCGATGCCCTGGGCTTATGCAGCATAAAATGACATTTTTTACGAAAATGAAAAGAAAAAGATCTCAGTATCACTATGAACCTATTTTGAATGTTTTCTGACGAGTGTAAGTATGTTTTTTTCAAGCGGAAACACACCCAGGTCTGTTGAAGAGCTATGACGTCAGTTGGATGACACGCGAATCATTTTTGACTCGCGAAGCGCATGCGCAAGCGAGTAGATGCTGGTGAGTGGGGAAAAATGTTGTGTTCTGTGTCTGTGTTTCTGTTTACTTTGCCCATATAAGGTATGTGCCTCAGATTCAAACGTTCACTTTTGATTTGAAGTGAGGCTACCAAGTATGATGTCACTTTGCAAGTTTTTCATTGGATAAAATGTAAACTTGTTGAAACAACAAACAACATGACGTACCATACTAGATGCTGGGCATGCTGTGGCAGGGGGGACCACGAGCACGATCACGCACGGAGACGGGGAGCATTTTTGACTCGTTGTTGGAAGCATCAGGTGAAAAGAAGAAAGTTCTCTAGCTGTATGCTTATGCAACTAATACAACAATTAAAGTATTTCATTTTTGTTTTGGAAAAGGAAAGCTTTTTAACCTTGATGAAACAAGATCGAAAACTGAAGTCAAAATGTTTGCTTGAGTGGTCTCAAAACAAATGTTTTTTGAATTTGTTGCGTTGAATCCTGAAAATTAAATCCAGGGTATTCAGTTTTGCTCAAGCTCAACTTTTAGGCTCGCAAGTTTGACTTTAATTATAGTATAGTCAGTATGGAAAAATTTGGCCGCGCGCCACATTTTTTTTAATAACTCGACTTAGGTGACGCCGAATTCTCTCGCCACCGAGCTACTGTTCTTCAACTATTGTTCTCTGAGCAAGAGATGCCTCGCCTGTTGAAACAGTGTCTGGCTAAAATCTTTTCAAAATGTCGGATTGCGAAAATAGTAGTTCAAGATAAATTCCTCTGACAACGAAGGAAGAAGTCTTCTTGAGGGTAGCGAAGATTGAAAGATTTACTCTTGAAAGATTTACTGGGCACGGCAGTGATGATAAAGAACCGGGTTGTCAAGGCCTATCTCTGAAAGAGCTGGATGCCCGTTTTCAAAATAAAACTTATGTTGATAATTGGTTAGTTCAGTGGCTATTTAATAAATTTTTTGGCAACTGTTAAACATTAATTAGATATGGGATTACAATTAATTACAATTAATTGGCTATTTAATAAATTTTTTGGCAACTGTTAAACATTAATTAGATTAGAATTGGATGCTGTTTTTAATATAGAAAAGTTTTAAAGTGTGGCCTAGAGGCAATGAGGTGATCGAATATGGCCGAAGAGAAAGACTTAAAAGGTTGACCAGCTTTTCCAATTTTAATATAATAAAATTTATAAAATTTTAACGGCTTTGTCGTAATAGTTTGCAATTCTAATTTGTTGTATGTGTCAACTGGGTTTTTCATTCTTCATTGAAATTGTCGCAACTTTAGAAGATTCCGACACTTATTCCGACATTAGAAGGAAACGTATTTTTAATCAATTTTTGAAAACATGCATCGTAATCGCTGAACAAAATAATTACTCTGTAAAGCTTGACAGCGAAGTGGGATGGTCGTCCCAAATGTAACTACAATATCACAACACTGAGTTTTAGTGTAGTTGTCTCCCTAGGACATATGACCAACCAGTCATATGTGGTAGGAAATGCAAAACATTTAGCAATGTAGTTTCCTTGCTTTGGGAATACTCGTCATGTGTCCTCACTGCTCGCACTGTTGAACTTGAACTGGAAAAACAAAATTGCTTGCTTCACCGTTGCAGACACGATGTTATTATGACCCCATAATGAGTTTTACAGTGTCCTTATTACTTACACGAAAGTGCTTCAAATCAACTATTTTAGAGGCTAATAGCAAATTAGTATACACGATTTAATTTGCGCCATTGTAAACAGATGCATTAAAATTTATATAGTTTTGAAACAAACACGATGTAAAATTGCTCTTGAATAAGCACTTTAAATTTGATCTCCATGAAAAACTTCACATTAAGGCTATAAACTTCCTACAAGTGAACGATGTGCCATGGGAACAAAACGCACACAATGTTATAGACAGGGCATATAATCTGACAAACTAACAAACATGCTAATGTTTGTTTTTATGGCTGGAATCGATAGATTAGACCATCAGCTTTCAGAATTCACCGCATACCTTTCCGAAAAATGTTTTGTTTTCACGTGATCGATGACGTCATATTAAGACAAATTTTAACAATTAAAGTGTGATTACTTTTAACAGGAATGAGATATCAAAATGAAAATTGCATTTCTGGAAACAGCTCAAATAGACCTATCGAATGATATATATTTTTTTAATTTTTGATGAGATGAGCATTTTGGTTGATGACGTCATCGAATTTTTTCCTCTTCTTTTTGAATAGTTAGTTTGTTTCAATGCCTCATAAATCCATATTATCTCATTAGGACGTCTCCTCGTTCACTCCAGTTCGAAAAACGAACACTATAATGGGTGTTTCGAAAAAATTCGCCTGTTTGGGGCACTATATTTTCACTTTTTGATGCCAAAAGCTGGTCTCGCACATGTTATTGGTTTATCGCTTTCGAAGTTCGCTCTTTGGAAGTTGTTAGATACAACTTATCATTTCGGTTTTACATGTTTTGAAGTGCAAGCTACAAAAAGCAGCGCTGTTTTGGCACCCGGAGGCTACGTTAAAAAACCAAAACGTTAAAGAAAAAAATCGCTATCAGACGAATCTGTCTTTTCTTGACCAAAAGTCGCTTTCCCATTCAGAAGCGCTTGAATCTTTTTATAGACGCACTCACTAAATTCTTTATATTTCATATCGCTCTCAATCTCTTTTGGCATGACTGAAGGATGTTCCTTTGCTGTTTTCCTTTTGCATAATGGCTCTCCCTCATCTCTTTCAATTACTTCGTCTGCTTCAGAGCCATCTGCTGCATGTATTGTTTCCCGATCTAGATTTCTTTCTTCGAATGAGTCAATTAGAGAATTGCTTTGCTATGATCCATTTGGATGTAATTGTAGATTTGATGTAGTCAATTGTCAGCCGAAGCTCGCAATGGCTACAGTTGTTAACGAATATTTCAAACAATTTCGCCAAATGTAGCATTGTAGGTGCACACGCTTCATTTCTAGACATGAAGTCTTGGGATCTGGCAAAAGCGAAGCTGATGATTTTACTTGATCTTCAAATAATGTTTCATCCGTTTCTCAACACAACTCTCTCTGTTACCTCCATTGCACTTTTTGAAAAAGTCACCTGGCATCTGCTGTTGTGTCGTCAGTTAAAACTTCCTCTACCCCCAAATTGCGCGTTTGTGCTAGACGGCTCGGATCCTTGATTGCTCTTTTCAAAGCTTTCACTTCATTTTCGAATATAAAGACTGCAGAAAAGCTCAAATTATTGGGGGATACTAACGTTGGGAGAACAATTACTGAGGAAAAAGGAATTTTATAATTATTTGAGGGTTGGTGCCCCCCCCTTGCGCTCCAATTCATACGGGTCTGAATAGTGAGTTTTCATTTATTTTAAAGAAACAAACACGCAGCAACATCCTGCCCTTTGGCTCAAACTGTTGAACATGCCCAGGCAAAATTTCTCACAGAGTTCATCTCGAAAGTGTTGACCGAAAAATGTTGCAAGGAAAAAATTGGGCTCAGCTCTTCAACAGCAATGTCGACAAAGAAGGTCTTATTCGGCTTGCTAGCTCCTTTTTCAGAAACAACGTGGGTAGAAAAATATTCCGCTTGTCATTTCTTGCAAAGAAGACACGTTGAAGATACGGAGAGAAGGAATTGAGAAAGTACGAAATTGTAACCACGAAGAAGCATATACCAGGTTTGTTCTACATGCTGCCATTAAAGAATCTCCCGCTGTAATTGTCGCAAAAGACACAGATGTTCTCATTTTGCTGTTCTATGGAATGACACAGCATCCCACAGAAATATCGTGGCATTTGAAGATCTATCCATGTGAGGAAAACATTTAAAACGTTTGGTCCTGATGTCTCCACAGTGCTCCCTTAACTACATGCCTTGACTGAGTGCGATAAAACTGCCTACAAGTTTAACGTGGGAAATGTGAAAGTTTTGAAAAGAGCAACCAAGGATCCGAGCAGTCTAGCAGCAATGCGCAATTTAGGGGTAGAGGAAGTTTTAACTGACGACACAATAGCAGATGCCAGGCGACATTTTCAAAAAGTGCAATGGAGGTAACAGAGAGAGATGTGTTCAGAAACGGATGAAACATTATTTAAAGATCAAGTAAAATCATCAGCTTCGCTTTTGCCAGATCCCAAGACTTCGTGTCTAGAAATGAAGCGTGTGCACCTACAATGTTACATTTGGCGAAATTGTTTGAAATATTCGTTAACAACTGTAGCCATTGCGAACTTCGGCTGGACAATTGATTATATCAAATCTACAATTACATCCAAATGGATCATAGCAAAGCAATTCTCTAATTGACTCATTCGAAGAAAGAAATCTAGATCGGGAAACAATACATGCAGCAGATGGCTCTGAAGCAGACGAAGTAATTGAAAGAGATGAGGGAGAGCCATTATGCAAAAGGAAAACAGCAAAGGAACATCCTTCAGTCATGCCAAAAGAGATTGAGAGCGATATGAAATACAAAGAATTTAGTGAGTGCGTCTATAAAAAGATTCAAGCGCTTCTGAATGGGAAAGCGATTTTTCGTCAAGAAAAGACAGATTCGTCTGATAGCGATTTTTTTCTTTAACGTTTTAGTTTTTTAACGTAGCCTCCGGGTGCCAAAGCAGCTCTGCTTTTTGTAGCTTGCACTTCAAAACATGTAAAACCGAAATGATAAGTTATATCTAACAACTTCCAAAGAGCGAACTTAGAAAGCGATAAACCAATAACATGTGCGAGACCAGGTTTTGGCATCAAAAAGTGAAAATATAGTGCCCCAAACAGGCGAATTTTTTCGAAACACCCATTATAGTGTTCGTTTTTCGAACTGGAGTGAACGAGGAGACGTCCTAATGAGATAATATGGATTTATGAGGCATTGAAACAAACTAACTATTCAAAAAGAAGAGGAAAAAAATCCGATGACGTCATCAACCAAAATGCTCATCTCATCAAAAATTAAAAAAATATATATCATTCGATAGGTCTATTTGAGTTGTTTCCAGAAATGCAATTTTCATTTTGATATCTCATTCCTGTTAAAAGTAATCACACTTTAATTGTTAAAATTTGTCTTAATATGACGTCATTGATCACGTGAAAACAAAACATTTTTCGGAAAGGTATGCGGTGAATTCTGAAAGCTGATGGGGTAATCTATCGATTCCAGCCATAAAAACAAACATTAGCATGTTTGTTAGTTTGTCAGACTATATGCCCTGTCTATTATAAAAATTTGGAAAGACACACATCAGTTCAAAGGTAAATAACTCCTGCCAACTGTATTTGCCATATACCTTATTTGTAGCCAAAAGGTTGCCATTCAATAAATAATAAATAAATAAACAAACAAAAAAGGAAATGTAAATGTAAATGTAAATTGATAAATAAATTAATCAATAGCAGCTGCATCCAGATTGAACCAATTTCAGCATGGATTTAAGTCCAGAAAACTGGCAAGGGAAACTGATATTCATCCAAATAATATGCTTGTTTATAATGAGTTATTATGGGATATCGTGAAAGAAAAATATTCTTTCTTTTCTTTTGCTTTTTGTTTGGCACAACAATGTTAGACTATACTTACTACATTAGGAAACTAACACATTGGATAGCACTAGGTACAATTAAAATGGATTGGAGACATACCTGAGTTATTTGAAAGTGTTCAGTGTGCTTTCTGTACAATCCAGTGATACCTTGTATGAGCCTCTGCACTTGTTCCTCAAGCTTATTTCTGGCCATAAGCTGAGACATGTGACCAAGAGCTTCGACCACAGCTAGACGCACCTTAATCGATGTAAAAAAAATACAAAATATATCTAATTATAGTTTTTAAGTAAGCAAGGTGATCGGCATTCAATGCGATTTATTTCATTTTACGCAAACAAAGATAACAACGCATGGTTCACAATGAACTGAAATGAATTGAACTGTTGTGTATAATTAGCAAGCAAATGGAATTGTACACACCTTGCTCTCTTTGGATGGCAGCCATACATTAAACATAACTTCATAGGCACTAAAAATTTCCCCACAGAACCTATCTCTAGAAATGTCAGGGTATGGGGCATTTTCGAGATTTGCACAATAATCCAATATTGCTTCACTGAAACGTCCTATGCCTATAAATCAAAGCATGGGATCAAAAGTAGAAAAATCAAGCAAAGAAACTATATTTCAACTTAAAGTAGCTATGTTATTAGTTTGATTAAAAGAAAAACCAGTACTCACAGTGTGCAAAAACCCATTTCATGTTCTCTTGCTTTGCCATACCAAGCATTGCTAGCATCCTACTAAATATGTCTTTCAAAAACGGCACCACTCCAAAAACTAAAAATGAAAATTCATTGACATCAATTCTACATGAAAGTATTTTATTTGAACAGACGACATCGATAACCTTTGTTTGTTCTCATCATGATATTTGTTTCAAATAACCGATACCCGATACGCAGACAATCTTCTGTAGAAAGTAATTGGGACTAATGAATCAAGGAAGGTAGACAAAATTAGAAGTCTGGATAAAAAAATTATGGTACATCAAAAAATACATAGAAAAATAAGATAATATCTTCGTCGTTAGAGGCCTACTCAACCCAAAAGCACTTTCCGTGTCTTGCAAAAAATGAAATTCCAATATTCAATGATTACATTGGTGCCTGTATCGTTTTTATTCGACCACGAAAAGTATATTAAATTCGGCTTTGAAATGGAGCACTGGCTGCGAAATGGTATGACGTTATAACCATGACCCAAATCGACTTTTATAATGAGAGAGTACGGTGTAAAAGTTTTCAAATCTCCGCTGTAAGCCAGCCTGTCCCTTATTCAAAAATCGTTTCCCAGAGTAAGAAACTATAATTTTTATCATTCACAAAGAAAGTTTGTGAGAAATCATGGATGGCGGAGGTGAGTTAGTGAAACCAGTGTCAAGAACACCAACACTGTACAGGCGGTCATATAATCTTCGAGTGTAAAATTCACGAGGTACATGTTTGACAGGTTTACTTCTGTTCCTGGCAATATTATCGTCCACCCAAAGTGAGTATATTCTACAACATCTTCTCAACCTTTTGCTGCACTGTGATCTTGATTCTAGAGAATTCGCTTGCTAATTTCTACCAACTGTGGAAATTCTCATGTGTCCATGTGTCCAAGTTTTTGTCGTCTCTCACTTGGTCTCATCTCATCCCAGATAGTCTGTTAAGCAAGAGGCGTACGTAGCCATCGATAGTTTTTAACTTCCCCATGATCTCCGAAGATTGCACACGGGTGAGTATCTTCTGATGAAAGTCGTGTAATTCAAAAGGGTTTGTTCCATTGATAGTCGGTAGCTCCATGACTTACTTTACATATGAAGTGGCAGTTTCGCTTTGTTTGCCAAACTTTGTTTGCAAACAAAGCGACTTTGTTTGCAAACTCTGTCATCTTGCAAAACACTTGCTGTAGACTTGTCCTTGTCCTTGTCCTTCAAAATTTTCAAAACCTCTTTAGAATCCATCTTTCAACTTGTATGAACGAGATTTCTTCGCATGACGTTGGAAAAATCCAGTTGGATGTGCCACTTTGTCGGGAATCTTGCAGTTAACAACGATAAATTTACTAATTGTAGTTATATCTCACAGGATATATTCACGATGCTTGAGTTGATAACCTTTCAAACTCTTTTCTTCCTAAAAACCTATATTACTGCTGAAAGTTGTTACTTTTATACTCATAATTTTCTATTACACCATTTAACTTAGTGGGTACTAAATATTGCTATTATTCCATGTAGACAGGGCCTATAGTCTAACAATCTAACAGAATGCCTAATGTTTGTTTTCTCGCTTGATTATGATAGATATGATGACAAGCTTCAAAATTAGACTTCGTACCTTTTCGAAAATTGCCCCAGAGTTACATGACTGGTGACGTCATTCTTCGAAAAATTCTTAGGCCTAATCGTTCATAACGTTTTATTTGTTCAACATAGGTCAAAATAAATTTCGGTTATAGACTCTACGTTACATAAGCATTCGAATCATATATGAATTTTTGTATTTTGCTAATATTTATTTCTTTGTCACGTGACCTGGCAAATAACTGTAAAAATCGCAAACATTGCAACTCACGTCTAAACCACGGCTTCCAATGGAGTGAATTACAACCAATACGATGGGCAGAAGGGAACAGACTGGACAAAAGTTCCATTTTTGTACAAAAGGTACAATTTAATATGGAGATTCAGAATTTTCTCAAGAACCAGAAATTTAGGCAACATGGTTGCCGCCTGACGTCACTTTCCACAATGGCGGATATTTTGCCAATTATTTTTATTTTGAACACATGTAATTTAAACTAGGAATAAAACTTTAAAATGGGGAAAAATAGGAAATGACTTAAAGCTACAAGATGTTCATACGTTGCAGGTCAATTCTCGGACAGTGTCCGGTAGTCAAATGAAAATAGTTGGTTTATATTTCACAACCACAGACACAAAGGTCTGTACATTGAAGTCCTTCCTTGGCACATTTGCAATGTGTACACTTTCTAGTGCATGAACACTGGCATTCAATCAACTCTGAGCAGGCATTTGAAGCCTCAGAAAGTGTCATCCATATAGGTTCCCATTTTCCATCATATGTTTTCCAACCCTATTCACTTGGCGATTGAACTGGATACGTTGGATGTACTGCTGTCGTCCAAACCCTCCTTGGTATAATACCCTCTTTACATGTTGTATCAACGCATCTTGTGTTGGAGGAAGATTTTCAAGATTGCGATTTTTCTTGCAAAATAATTCGTGATGTGCTTTATTCACCGACTTCAGAACGGTAGTTTTATCATGCAGGAGTACAGTAAATCTTTCAAGTTGTTCGAAAACCAAAAATGTTTGCTATATGGCGGTGAATACATTGTTATCTAATGACTGGAAAGTCGATGTAATTTCTGGAAAAGGCTTCCATGTAGCCTCTGCACTTTTTTACCCTTTCCATTAAATGACGATGCGGTGTCACATCCAGTGAAAGTATGAAAAACAGGTAGCGCTTGGCAGAGATCTATTTCATTTATACCATACGCAGTATAGTCCTTCCCAACACCAAAGGAAACCCAGAGCTGTATATCAGGGTGTACGTTTATAACTTCGTGAAATTTTCCCATGAGGATAACTAACACGTCGAATCAACCATTCGAACAACGACTTTCCGGCATCCATTTTTGACAGCATCAACGTGAACAAGGATTCTTGTATCAGCTCCCTATTGCGTACAGTCAGACATTTTTTCACATTGGCCAAGTGATATCACAGATTGTTTTGATGTAATGTGTATATCTTTATGTTCTGGCAAGGCATTTTCAGTAATAACATCATTAAAAATGTGAAGAGCTCAACTTTATTTTCAGCTACTCGCAGAAAATCAAGCCAATTCCTTGGAATTATTGTGTGGGGACTCACTTTGTGTCTTACACCACTTCTTCTTCTCTCACGGGCAGAACCTTCTATGCTGTAATCCAGGCATTGATTCAATACTTTGACTTTCTAAATCTAATAAATCTAAAAATATCGATTCGGACAAACAATTTAACAATGAATAGTATCACCAGAAGCTTCATGTTAGGAAAGCGTTAATTTTTCCTACAAACGACTATATATTCGGTCGTACAAACAAACGACCATCCTCAGAGTCAATTAAAATGCAATAGCGTAAATTAACAAATTAAAAATCGCTAACAAAGCTCGATAATGCTACCAGCAAAAATCAAAAGAACGATATATACGAAAAAGGAACGTCAATTAAAAAGTTGTAAAGGAGTTGATTTCTCTTGGCAATTGAGCACAGGTTTTTCTCTTTTAATCATAATAGATTCAGCTATGGTTCGAATATAATAATTATTTAATTTTTTATGTTTATTTATTACTGCAAAATCTTCAATAGTTGGTACCTTGTGTCCTGTTTCCAAATGATGCGTATAAACGTGCGATTTCGAATCTCTACCACAATGGTCTTTAATTCTTTCAGAAAAACGCCTGGCCGTCTCGCCAATGTAAGTTGCCCCACAGTCTTCCTCTTCACACTTGTACTTATATACAATGCCGTGCTCATGCTCTTTCATCTGTTTGTCTTTAACATTGAAGCACGTACTCAACTTGGTGCCAGTGTAGACAATCTTAGTCACATGACTATTATCCACTTTGTCGATAACTTTAACCAACGAGTTGATCAGTTTTTCGCCTTTAACGCCGTAATAAGGAACTAAAAGTGTGGATTCTTTATTCGTATTTGTATAGTTTTCCCCTGGAAAACTCTATGGTACGGCCAAAGTGCACAAAATGAAGAATGATGAGGTAGACGAATTACCACTCCGTCCAATTATTTCAAATATTGGGACTGCTTCTTATCATCTGGGAAAATATCTTGCTAAGCTACTAGCACCTTTAGCACAATCAGAATATACTGTCATGTCTTCCAAACAATTTATTCAAGATTTCGCAACATTTAACATCCCGGATAACTACAAACTAATTTCATTCGATGTGACATCGCTTTTCACAAATGTTCCCTTGGAGTATACCATTGATGTTATTCTGAGACGAATATACGACCAATTTGAGATCAATACTGACATCAACCGTGCAGAAATGAAAGAACTCTTGTTACTCTGTACAAGAAACGTGCACTTCTCATTTGGTGGTCAAATTTATTTACAAGTAGATGGCGTTGCAATGGGGTCACCGCTTGGTCCAGTACTTGCAAACATTTTTATGGTTGAACTTGAGAGATCGATCCTTCCTCAGCTTACAGATTGTATGTTGCCGTGGAAAAGATACGTAGACGACACATTATCTTTGATAAATGTGAATAGTGTAAATCGTGTTGTTGAGAAGTTAGAAAGTTTTCATGAAAATATCAAGTTCACCTACGAACTTGAAAAGGAAAACAAAATTTCATTTCTGGATATTTCACTTATTAGCAACGCCGACGGTTCATTTGATACAACAGTTTTTCGTAAAGAGACAGATACTGATATATATCTTAACTGGAAGTCGTTTGCACCACTTAAATGGAAAAGAGGAACCATCCGTACACTTCTGTTGCGTGCCCACAATAACTGCTCAAATAGCGAGTATTTAAACAAAGAAATCGCACACCTACGACATGTTTTTACGGTATTAAATGGATACCCGCAGTGGATTTTCAACCAAGAAAACAATAAGATCCTTCACGATCGACGAAATAAAGAAGACGAAGAGTAAAGAAACATTTTGGAAAATACGAACAAAGAATCCACACTTTTTGTTCCTTATTACGGCGTTAAAGGCGAAAAACTGATCAACTCGTTGGTTAAAGTTATTGACAAAGTGGATAATAGTCATGTGACTAAGATTGTCTACACTGGCACCAAGTTGAGTACGTGCTTCAATGTTAAAGACAAACAGATGAAAGAGCATGAGCACGGCATTGTATATAAGTACAAGTGTGAAGAGGAAGACTGTGGGGCAACTTACATTGGCGAGACGGCCAGGCGTTTTTCTGAAAGAATTAAAGACCATTGTGGTAGAGATTCGAAATCGCACGTTTATACGCATCATTTGGAAACAGGACACAAGGTACCAACTATTGAAGATTTTGTAGTAATAAATAAACATAAAAAATTAAATAATTATTATACAGTCAACTCTGTCTAATTCGAACTCTATGGGGGAATCCAAATTTGTTCGAATTACAGAAAGTTCGAATTATACGAGTTTTCATGTAGGTGCCATACTTTACCCCTAGTTACCCCCATATCTCCGTTTTATGGCCATAGACTATATTTTTATGACCATTGTTATGGACTAAAGGCATTTTAAAGAAGCAAAACAGTTTATTAATTATTATAATAGAAAACAAAAATATATGGATTACGTCACAACATGGAAAATTGTTTTGTAAAGCGTCCATTACTGCCTTTGTCTAAGTGTCCCAAACTTTGTCATCTTTGAGCACACCCACGGCATATTTATCCGTTGGGTTCTCTGGTTGTCTTTTAGCTTCTGAAGCTTTATTAATTATACAGGTTTTCATACACTTTGGTAAACGTGATAACCTTTTTCATGAGATAGAACGCTCCAATTTTTTGTAACAATAACCGGCAGTTCAGCATCGAAAAGAATTGAAATTTCGTTTATATTGGCCTTAATACCTCCCCTGCATCTTCAATGAGCAGTGCCATTGATAAAGTTCAACTGATCGAATCTAACTTCTAGAAAGTGCCACGCTTAAACTGGATCGTAAAAATCACTGTCTGGCTTCTGGCATCCCGTACTAAGTCCCAGTAAGTCGATTTGCGTCAATTTGACCAATGATGCAAGCTTCAATGGGCTTGCCAGAGACAAGAGCAAAAATAAAGAAGTTCTGTCATCAGGTAATTAACTGAGATTAACAAAACGTTCGAATTACAGAGGCTTTTTCTTTGAGGGGACAAAAATAAATGGTCGAATTACAGAAAGTTCGAATTACAGAGGTTCGAATTATAGAGGTTTTTTTATAAGGGTTTGTTAGGAATTTTTCAAGGGACCACAGAATTTCGTTCGAATTAGTAAAAGTTCGAATTACACGAGTTCGAATTAGACAGAGTTGACTGTATTCGAACCATAGCTGAATCTATTATGATTAAAAGAGAAAAACCTGTGCTCAATTGCCAAGAGAAATCAACTCCTTTACAACTTTTTAATTGACGTTCCTTTTTCGTATATATACGAAAAAGGAACGATATATATATCGTTCTTTTGATTTTTGCTGGTAGCATTATCGAGCTTTGTTAACGATTTTTAATTTGTTAATTTACGCTATTGCATTTTAATTGACTCTGAGGATGGTCGTTTGTTTGTACGACCGAATATATAGTCGTTTGTAGGAAAAATTAACGTTTTCCTAACATGAAGCTTCTGGTGATACTATTCATTGTTAATAAATCTAACATTTTGACTTTCTTTAATTCGGGATTAAGAAAATTTTGAAGACTTCAGTGCCATATCCCTTGAAATTCGCAAGTGTTGTGGGTTTCAGGAAATGCACCAACACAGCCCCATCAAATTTTTAAAGTCAAATTCCACATTCAATGAATCATATTTCGTCATATCAAGGCAGCTTATCAAATCAGACGTCTTGCAGGTCCTTAAGATGCCGTGGTCGGATAGGGATGGTGGATGTAGTTGATTTTCATGGCTAAAAAATACTTCCGGGTCTCCGTCTCTCTTTTGATTTGCAATGTAGAAGCGGGTAAATAAAGACACATTGATACAAAGGTCGGCTAACTGCTCTCCTTTAGATGATGGTCTTGACTTTCTGGTGCTGAAAAGATTCAGCTTTTTTCGTAATCGGGGCATGAATGCCTTTATCTCTTGACTCAAAAACGCCTTTCTGGTAATCTTGGTACTGCTCCTTACCCAGAGATTCTATTTCTCGAACAGTTTTGACCACATAATCATCTGCACAATTCCGTAATCATTAAATGGTGATTAAATTTCGAATTTAATCAGAGTTAATGTGGAAAGAAATCATCCATTCCTTGTCATTTGCATATGGCAAAGTGCAAACGGGTTGATAAGAATCGGATCCCTGATACTGCAGTGACATAGCCATGGGAGTGGCACCTTCAATATCGTTTTGAATTGACAGTTTTTCTTCTCCTCTCCTTTGAGGTATTTAATTGCATGGACCATAGGTGGGGTGATCATTGTTTTATGAGTGTGCTTCGCATACCTTCAATTCAATTCCTCCCACCCTCCCTGTCCTCTTTTATTGTTTATTGATTTGCATTATGATTTCAGTGATCATTTTGCAGTTTGACCATTCGGTTAGTACTGCCTGGTGTACCGGCCAGACAATTTGCACAGCAAATCGGGACAACCGACTGTAAAAGCTAATTCATACTCAAGCAATCCGGGCTGCTGGGCTAACCGCCCAATTTCTTGAGATAACATTAATGATTTTAAGAAGACTGGAAGCCTTTTTTCAAATTTTTCTTTCATTGATATCCCTTCTTCATGATTGATATCATAATTGATGTTAGGAAGGAATACATGTTGAAACTCCTCCATGACTCTTGCAGTTTAAGGGGAAAAAACAAAAATAGGCCAGAAAATAGAGGAATAGATCAATGTTGTGTTAAATCTGCTCACCATTTTCAGTTGCAAGGTTTGCAAGGGTCAGAACAACAAAATAATGGGGTAAAACACCAGGAACCAACTTCTGGAGAAGCTCTGCCATGACCTCGTCACCTGCCTTTGAACCAAGGGCAACAAGAACTTTTGAAGCTGAGGTTTGCCAATCAGGTTCTATATCCTACAAAATGTCCAATTTTAAAAAAATTTATTGTAAAAGTATTTGTTCTTAGTATGCTTGAAAGACAACTGTGATTGCTTACCTTTGTTCTAGTAAGTTCTGCTGAAGCCAAATGAACAAGTCCTTTGACTAGTTCTGGTTCATTATTTATGTCCGCATCTTTAATTATGTGAGCCATTGTGTCCATTAGCACAATTCTATGACCTTGTATAAGCTAGCAATAAAAAAGAGCTAGGTGATACTAACTAATTCATATATATCGAGCACTGAGCCAGCCAAAAATATTAACATTTGGTGACTGTATTTTGAAATATTTTTATTTGTTTTATCACTTTTGTTGTCATAATATTGATCTTCATTGTCATGATTCTGGTCAGTAATTACAGTTTTACTGACATAGGCAAGAGAGCAATTTATGAAAGCAAAACCTGTTTTATTGACACCAAAACTTTTACTGACAGTATATTGTGATTTACTGGCAAAAAATAGGTGTCCTCAAATCTTAAGTAGGGGTCCATTTATCAATTCTGTCAAATTTCCTGAGCTGGTTTGGAAAGGCAAGAATACATGGTGCAGGCTTCCTCCACAGATACATGTGAGTTTAGAAAATTGAGCACTGGAAGGGGATGAGGTTCTGCAAGAGCTTATAAAAGCTGTTATATTAAATTCTTTGAATAGAAGAAATGGGAGTTTGGCAGGCCACTAGCAAGACCCATACCAGAATATTTGCCTGGACATTGTTTTGCAGTCAGTAAAAATGTAGTTACTGACTAAAAAAATCAAAATTGCGAGAAAAAACTCAAAATCCTGATAACAAAAGTGATAAAACAAATAAAGATATTCCAAAATACAGCTACCAGATTTAAATATATTTGCCAGCTCAGAATACCATACATATGCATACCTTTTTTGGTTGTTGCACATGCAAGGCTTCACAATATAAAGCTAACCATTGTCAGACAAAATAAAAGGGTTTTTCAAAGACCTGCAGCCCATCAACTTATGAAGATATTGTAAAACAGAATATAATTATAGTCAAACCAATAATAGCAGCCACTGTTGCATGCATAATAACCAAAGAGTTAATAATAACCCTTTGTTAAAAATAGATATACATCTCACGAAATGTTTCGTTACTTTCCACATCAAACTTAATCAGTTTCAAAAAACTGTTTTAATTGACTCACTTATGAGTCTGTTTCAAGGAAAAATTGAATGGAAATTGTCACTTGGTAAACAGCTATGTGGTTTGCTAAATGTAAATGGGAGGTGGCAACTGATCAGAGGTTATGCTATTTTGTTGTTAGTATGAGAAACATTTGGACTGAAGGTTCATGACCATGAATAGGAGCCAGATACAAATGTAAGGTGACCACCATTCGCCAGTCTGAAGAGCATGACATTTGCATGCACACAGTAAATTGGGGTTCAGTGGAATTTGGATGCCAAAAATTGAGCTTTGGAGCCTAAAATTGTTTTCCAGATTTTGGGATATTATAGTCAAATTCAAAGTGTCCAATTCTGCCAGTAAGCATATTTAAAATCCAGAAAATAGTGATCAGCATAACTAAAAGTGAACAGAATAAAAAAGTGCATGCAAAACACTATAAAACTAATACCTTTTGGTGCTTGTTCAGATATGAGCTGCAGAAACTCAGGACAAGCAGCGGTTGCCTCTTGCCAAGACAACATAATGATTGAAAAATATCATCCCTTACATTGCTTTCTTTGTCATATGCTGCATCAATCAAGGCACCTACAATTTCTAGAGTATAAACATGAACAAGCCATGAACAACAATAAATATATCATAGTATATCATAAAGCATTCACATCACATGGATAGGATTTTACACATTCTTCACAAAACACAAAAATCAATTGATCATTTTTTATTTGCTCCCTTCTGGCGAAATTAAATTGACCCTTTAACTTTTAAAACAAAATGCCGTTTATTCCCAATAATGGCCTACGCTCAGAATCAAAAATATTAATTAATGCTATCATCAAATTCAGGCACATATTTTTACCATCAATTTGACCGCCTGTCTTTCTTGCTAGACTCTCCATTAATTCGAGAGCTTCCACTCACGACGCTTGTCACCTTTCAGTGAGTTATGTGGGCAGAATTTATTGAAACATCCAAGAAAACCATATGTAGTCAGAGCCACCAAGCTTGCAGCAAGATGTGATCTTTTGTTTTTCAGCAAAGAAGGAAGGAACAGGAAACAAGAAAAAGAAAGTCAGACAACAACAACAACAACAACAATGCAAGAGCAATAGAGTTCACAGTACGACCTGCTGGAGTCGTGGACCTGAAGACCACGAACTCTACTTTTTTGCGAATTTATGAGACGCGCCGGAATGGACAAAAGGGTGTTTAGAATGCATTCAGGGTTTTAGAATTAGTATTCACAGTTTTAGAAATTGCATTCGCTATTTTAAAACGGTATTCACTATTTTGGATTAAAGAATTTGCTACTTTAAAATTACAATCACGGTTTTAGATTTGCGCCCACAGTTTTAGATTTGCAATCACGGTTTTAGATTTGCGCCCACAGTTTTTGATTTGCAATCATGGTTTTAGATTTGCGCACACAGTTGAGTTTCAGAGGCAAGGACTTCATGTATGTAAACTATAAGTCCCGAAATACAATTATAAGCCAATGCATAATCTAGGAGTAATATGTGTGTCCCTACAATGTATATGTAGTGTATAGCACATGCATAACACATGTATAACATAGCTATGTATAACGCATGTATTAGTGTATTATCAGAGTACATTTGGGTGAAAACTCGTAAATACAGTGAATAGCAAGTGTAGTTTACATACATGAAGTCCTTGCCTCTGAAACTCAACTGTGTGCGCAAATCTAAAACCATGATTGCAAATCTAAAACTGTGGGCGCAAATCTAGAACCGTGATTGCAAATCTAAAACCATGATTGCAATTTTAAAGTAGCAAATTCTTTAATCTAAAACAGTGAATACCGTTTTAAAATAGCGAATGCAATTTCTAAAACTGTGAATACTGATTCTAAAACACTGATTGCATTCTAAACACCCTTTTGTCCACTACGGCGCGTCATACGAATTCGGAACTCTTCCAAAAGAACGCACACTAAATGGGCCCCGAGGGGGCTAATTCGAGGATTTAAGGCATGTGGCCAGTGATATGAAGTCCCACCCGCTTCAGAAAGGTGACCCGAGCCTCCTGTGCAGTGTCCTCGTTTTCTTGCCATCGATTATCGGATTGTAAGATCGACGATTATGATAAACCATCGGAATTCGAAAGAGCATTCAACAGACTTTAAAGCAGTGTCGTCGCCTTGTTTCAAGCTTTCTTTGCGTAATCTGTAATGGCTGAATTTTGAAGTTTGCTGAGAAGGTGAAATCAAAACTTTCCAAAAGGAGGCTACTTTGGTTCCAAGTAAAACTATTCGTAATATCATTGATACGGTGGCCCGAGTCAAACAAATTAAAAATCAGACACAAATTAAAATAAGAAAACGCATGTAAAAATAAGAAAACAAATCCTCAAATATAGAAGGGCAACTGAAAATGAAATAATCCAATGCTCAAACAAAAAAGAAACAATACATATATCAGACATCGACAAAAACCTAAATAAAAGTGTAGCAAGATCCTTTGCTGATGATACCAGGTGTACAAGGAATGTTCAAAATGTTCAGGATGTTAGTGATCACCAAAAAGAAACCAATACAATATATGACTGGACAACAGAATCAAATATGGATTTAAATGACACCAAATTTGAGGTATTACGTTATGGTAATGATCATACACTAAAACACTGTACGTCATATATCACTCCAAATGGCCAAGTTATTGCCCAGAAGGAAAATCTAAGAGATCTTGGTGTCACAATGTCTGATAACTGTTCATTTGACACACACATCGCCCAGTCCATTGAAAAATGCAAGAAAATGATATCCTGGGTACTGCGTATATTTAAGACAAGAAAGAAAGACCATATGCTACTCTTCTGGAAAATTTATCTCGTTCCTTTAATTGAGTATTGTAGCGTATTGTGGTCACCGTCAAAAGCTTCATTGATCCAAAAACTATATGCCGTTCAGTGGTCGTCCATACGAAAAATCAAATTAGAGTCAAAAGTAAACTACTGGGAAGCCCTGGAGCACTGTCAGATCTACTCTCCTCAACGCAGACGTGAACGATACAGCATCATCTATGTTTGGAAGATTCTGGAAGGGCTTGTGCCAAATGTCAATGACAGCATTATATCAGACCATATTCGTCATGGTAGAAAGAAAGTGTATTATTAAACGAATCAATGGCAATCAAAGAAAGATTCAATCTATAGTAGAAATCAGTTTCTGTGTGAATGGCCCTAGGCTATTTAACCTACTACCAAGACATATCAGAGACATAACTGATACTCCACTCCCCACGTTCAAAAAGGCTCTAGATGACTTTCTGAAATTTATTCCAGATGAGCCCCAACTGGTGGGTTACACCGCAATAAGAAGAGCTGATAGCAACTCACTGGTAGATATGATCCAACATATCAGAAGGGATGGACACTAGAGTGTTAATCCTTAGGTTTTTCAACCTTTAATCATATAGTAATAATAATAATAGTAAGCATTATATTCCACATAAAAAACTCATGATTGAAAGATGAGGCTCGAAATTCGTGAAATTTAAGAAAATTTTAAGAATATTGCCAGCAAAAGATTAAGCATTCTTATAAAAAAAGTGTAGGCTGGAAGGCCGAGCTTTTGATGTTTATCTGAGGCTTGCAGATGCCGACAGGAAAAAACCTGATAGAATCAAAGAAGAGTTGTTGAAAGAGTTCGAGAGGGGAAAGCAAGATAGACAACTGGCAGTTCATGAATTAGCAAATCGGATGCGAAATGATGCCGAATCCGGTCAGAAATTCGCCTATAAAATTCAGGAACAGGTAACCCTGGCCTACCCAGCATTTGACGTCAAAACACGAAATACTATCGCCAAGGATTATTTTGTGAAGGGACTTCATTTGAAAATGCAAATTGCCCTAAAATCTTTGCCAGATTTCAATTCTGCAAATATCGATAAATTGGCAACAGAAACGAGAAGATTACAAATAGCGGGAATCGAATCCTTCACATCTAAGAAACCGACGACGCAGGATCATTGCATGCCTGTTAATCCAGACACGCTTGTCGACAAAATCACAGCGAAAGTGCTTCAATTTTTTCACCGAAAACACTTCTAGCGCCAATATCGGTACTTGACACATCATACTCCGGTGACAACTCGAAATGCGTCATTTATTCGACTGCAAGTTTCAAGCCCGTAATCGAAACAGAAAATGCTTAAATTCAGAAAAACACGACAAAAACTATTCACGCCGCTATTGGTTCTCACCACAGCACTGACAAGGCATATACTTGCATTTTGTAACAAATACATGTTGTTTTGCGTAGAAATATAAACACAAACAACATCCTTCCCATTTATAAACTGTTCTTGTAAAGTGTGACATGTGAAGTAAGTTTTTAATATGTAATTTTGTAGTTTCTGCACGGCCCCCTGTAAAGCAGTCTATTTTGATTGACGGGGTAACCGTGGGTAAAAAACGTAAAATGAAATGAAATGAAATGAATCAAGTGGATGAGTTTATTCTTAATTTATGCGTAATAGATCAAAGCTTATGCTAACGTTAGGGTTAAAAGATATAGAAGAACACAAACATGTATATTTTGCTGCAATATATCATATATTTTCCCATCAAAATTTTTGAAAATCATTTCATGTTTTCCTTATCATTCCATGTTTTCCATAGCATTCCATGTTTTCCATATCATTCCATGTTTTCCATATCATTCCATTCCATTCCATCATTTACTTTCTAAACGCCCCTCCTCGAATAACGGCCCCCTCGATTAGGCGCCCCCTCAAAAAGTGCCGAGATTAAGAAACGCCGGGGCGGGGAGTTTAATCGAGGAAATAAGGTATTTGTTTTGAATCTTTGTGTACTAAGTGCCCGTACGGTTTTTTTATTGGCTTTAACGTTATCTCAAGAAATTGGGCGTTAAGCATACCGGCCCGTATTGCTTGAGTAGGAATAAGCTTTTACGGTCGGTGATACCGATTTGCTGTGCAAATTTCGGCCCACAGAACACGAAGTGTGACCCCACCGAACGTATTATTATTTTTATTATTATCGTGAGTATAATTAGTTTCTTTCTGTCAGAACTGTTTCAAAACTACCTATTCTGGGGAGCAGGTGGAAGTGACTTCTCCTGGCCCTCCAAACAAAAAGGCTTAACAAAATGGCAGATCAGGAACAAAATGCATAAACATAACTGCGAAATCATAAAATCATAATGGAGGTCACCCGCTGCCGACTTCAGCGAGTCGACGGTGGCCTCCTAAGGAAACTAAAAGCCAAAAAGGCCGCAGGCATAAGGCCAGACGAACCCAAAGAGTGGCATATTTTTGCAAGTTGGTATTAAGCCGCCAACGCGACGCATTTCTTTTATTATTAAGCCACCAATGGAGACAGAATATGGTTGGCAAAACGCAGAGCCCCAGATAGTACGAGTCACGTGGGGACTGGCCACCACGGCGCTTGACTGACTTCTGTGGGAATCATTTATTATATCACATGCAGGCCATGAACACAGCCTGTTGGTATCAAAAGAGCCATGATTAGGCCTGTTGGTATAAAAGCTGCCACGACGACGCATGTTGCTTGACGCATATAGGTAATGGCACAATGTGATTGTGAGTTATGTTCATGTAAAATTTAGGAGTAGATCACGTTGCGACCACCAGAGAGATATAATCGAAATCAAACAAATTCACAAAAGCCGGATTGCTAGCATTGGGTTTGAAAATCTATATTGGCCACCCTGGGTGCAGATTACTAAAACGCCTTGACCCAACCGGATGGTCAAGGACAGGACGCTCATTACGTCCTTATGAAAGCGGAGGCATGTCTTGTGTGCATGCTACTTTGACATATATGACAATGAGCCGAACGATTTGCGGGTCCAGAAAAAGCAGCTCAAGATATTTACCACTCGTGCGGGTGCCGAATATATGAACTAACAAAATGCGTGAGAATATAGATAAGAGGAACTAAGACAAATGCGATATTCCATGACAATGAGCCCGCATCCGGGATGTTAGGTAAACATTTAGTGCCATTGTAGCATGAAAAGTCCGAAAGTCCAAGAACTGTTGTTGTTGATATTGCAAAGATAAGTTTCTTTGTTAATTAAAACAGCCAATAAACTTTGCTCAAAAGTGACAGCCACCCCGCAGATGATAACACTTCGCGGTGGCGGGCAATCCCCGGGTGTAGAATATTCGAGACAGAAGGCATCAAAACAATTATTTATCCAATGAAAGCCGTTAGGCACAGCGTGGGCAGGATTGCTCAAACAGAAAGCATGGCGTGCATTCCACCCTTTGCCCCACATGATGAATTCTGATTTGACAAGCTAGATTTGGGGAAAGTGACCTTCTTGACCGTGCTCGTGCTCCAAGATTCAGATTTCATAGCACTTATGGATGGTTAAATAGCAGCATTCCTCCAACCTTCCTTACATTATATCAATCAATTCAACTTTGTCAAGAGGTTGTAGCCATTTACTTCGAAGGGGTAATTTTGTAGCGAGCCTGTCGCTTTCTATCAATAAATGGTGAGGAGGGAAGCTCTAAAGATTCTCATATCCACAGATTCGCTAGTGTTGCTAACCGGTGCCGGGGTCCTGAGTAGGGTAGTTTGCTAAACGAACAATATATGTTACGAAAACCAAATGACAACAGAGAAGGGCAAGAGACAGACATGCAGTTAAATGAAGTTAAATAACAAAACAAATTTAAAATAGTCGAAGCATCAGCCTCTGGGGACACGATTGCGTAAGCTCAACTTGAAGGGGACACACGGCTTCACTGTGTAGCTGGTGCAAAATCTTGGCCGAATTAATCGAAAAGACTGTGGCTCTCAGGCCTGCAATACCAAGGACATATATATTTGAACTCAGTTTGAGGATTGTTGAACAATAACGAAAGTTTGGTGTAAAATGAATACTGGAAGAGATATAATGCGGAACAGCCCTGTAGTAACAAGGTACCCTCAATACACAATGAAGTCTGTCTGAAGACTGATAAAATAACGAAAGTTTGGTGTAAATCAATATCGAAAGAAATGTGATAAGGAACAATCTCACCAAATCGATTCTCCTTTCTCCCTTGTATTGCCTTATGCGCAATCCTGCCAAACCAACTAATTCCATAGCTTATCTGATCTTTCTTCAGTACAAGTGCACCAGCCATAGGCGCCGACTACGTGGGGGCTTGGGGGCTCAAGCCCCCTATGGAAATTTCTATGGGGGGGCTCAGCCCCCCCTGGGAATTTTGGTTTGTGATCTGAAAAAACACGTTTATTTTATTGAAGAAACACTAATTAAAGAATTGAACTGATGATACTGTAGACCATGATGTTATATCTGTTTTACTGGCAATGTTTTGTGTTTTATTATACATAATACATGTGTATATTGTACGTTATTTAAAAGTGACAGGAAGTTTTTCTACCTTTTTATTTTTCCAGTTTTTTTTTAATTTTGAGCCCCCCCTGGGAAGAATAAAATTCGGGCGCCTATGGCACCAAGCGTAAGTCCAGTGTAACAAACACAAGGACAAATGTGGATAGCAAATCAATCCTTGTTCTATGCGCTAGGCCTTAGAATGATTGTTGCATCTGAACTTGGCACGAACATGCCTTGAATAAATTGCCAAGAGATTACCGACGTCAATATATGTTTGTTAGTTTGTTTAACCACACCCTTGTGGGATCATGTTGATGGACATACACATTATTTCGCAGTGGCAATTTCTATCGCACATTAATTGTTCTTAAATTGCATTTAACACCTATAAAAGTATAGAATCGAATGCGCTGATTCTGATACCGTTTATATTTTTTGCTCTGATGAGTAGTTGTTGAGTTACGAGCGATTGCGTTCACACTTTCGTGTCTCATTTTTAGGAATGGGTCGAGTCCACTAGACATCATAGTGGGAACCCCGTTTTTTTCCCGTACTGAAGAAACAAATTTGACATCGATTTTCTTGCACACGATGAGCTTGATATTTGATTTTTTTACTTTGATGATGAGAAACAGGTCGGCGCATATTGGGGTTGGAATTTGAAGGGTTTTTGAAGAGCTTGCAGCTGTGGGGAGGAAATACAAATTGCCCATGTAGTGGCTTTTCAATGTGCTCAGTGGGGGCGGGCGTATGACTACATTCAGTATAATAGATAGTTTTTGCGCTTTGTCGTATCTCGTTGTGTGTATTCGTGGGTATTTGTGCAATTTTTGGTGATCAGAATTGAATAGAAGGTCCCATAAATTAAACATTCTTAGTTGGATAGTAGTTCATGACAGCAGGGATTGCAGTGCTGAGGAATGCGAAGACGGTAAGGAAATGACCAGGCCCTGAGTACGGTAGGAGTAACCCAAAGCCGAACCAAACGAGACCTCTTTTTTCTGAAAGCCCATCACAAGAACCCCTAAAAAGTTTTGGTGATCAAGGGGGGCTGCTGCGTTTACCATTTATGGGCAATTGTTACTTCAGGATTTCAGTACTGAGCCCTTATAAATAAAAGTTGTTTATTTCATCCCGATGCAGCTTTCCATGACTAGTTATTTTAATTTTTTCTAGTAGCAGATGAGAATCTTATCACACTGAACGTTATTTGATCTCGATATCATTTGTTGTTCATATGTTATTAGCTGTTTAAATTTTATGACGTCATAAAAAATGACGTCATCAGATCGTGATTTTCGTAAAAACGGTTTTTTAGAGAGACTTCACTTATGAAAACAAGCAAAATGGCAATAAATGTTAGTCTGTTTGTCAACTGGCCATGCCTGCTGCAAAATAGAGAATAGGGGGTGGGGTAGGGGTTTCTGGGGGTCGTGGTGGGTAACTTTTTTACATTTACATAAAACTATAAACATAATATTTATATGATGTTATAATATTTTAATCAAGAAAACAAAGTATTCTGCTCACCTAATCGTTGCTATCACTGTCGGGATCTGCATCTTCTATTAAATAGAACCTGTCATCGTCACAATTTTCATTTTCGACGGAAAGTAAGAGTTCCTCAACGTCTTCTGGAAATGCCTATTTTACCCAAACGATTTCTCCGTTCTCTGTCCAGCCGTGATCTTCTACATTCTTGATTTCAACTGTGCTGCAGAAGCTCGATTTCCATAATTTTGCCACATAATTTGCTCGTTTGGCATGGAGGTGCCATGAATCTCTGCACGGAGGGAGTATTGAATACGATTGCTTGACGTTGCAGACGCGACGTTTGATGACATCAGAGTGATGTTCAGTTTTCGCACGAAAAAGGTCAAAATTGCCTACTTTGAAGGTTAATAGCGAAAAAAGTATACATAATATGCAAATTTTATTTGCGCCACGTTAATCAGTGCATTGAAATCTATAGATTTTTGAAATAAAAACACTATGTAAAAATTCGTTGCATAAGCACTTTAAGAGAATCGGACAATATGCCGCGGGATACAGTGATCACAAACGCTGATTCATTGATAAATACCTTGAGGGAAAAGAAGAAATACCTCCACCAGCTAAACGAAAAAATTATGGAACTTTGCGATATCGAAGACATCGAAAGAGAAGTTGAAGAATCTGATGAAATTAATACAAATATTACAGAGATCGTCACAAGGATTGATGCACTGAAAATCAGATTGACGAATCAGGACGTACACGAAGAAAGAAGAAGTACAACGCCAAATCATCTCAACCACAGTCATACGTCAAGCAACAGCCGAATACAAGCGGGAATAAGACTGCCGAAGTTTAGTCTGGGAAAGTTTAACGGCGATGTGATGAAGTTTCAAGCATTCTGGCAGTCCTTCACGTGCACAATTGATGAGAACGAAGATCTACCGAAAATCCAGAAGATGAGATACCTAGTCAACGCGTTGGAAGGACAGGCTTATAAAGCAATCGAAGGCATGGATTTGACGGAAGGTAACTATGATGAAATGAAAGAAATTTTGAAGGCACGATTTGGGAAAACACAGAAAATCATTAGCTCCCACATGCAAGCATTGCTTAATTTTGGCCATAAGACAACGATGATGTCAACTCGGGAAGTATATGATAATTTGAACATACACATTAGAGGATTGAAATCGCTAGGAGTGACATCAAAGGAGTATGGAAGCCTTTTAGTTCCAGTAGTAATGACCAGACTACCGAGCGAAATTGCTATAGAAGTTGCGAGGAAGACAACAGAAGATGTGTGGGACATAGAAGAAATATTAGAGATCGTCAGAAAAGAGATTGAAGCGAGAGAAGTGAGTACAAAGGTAAAGATGAACGATAGAAGACCAGACAGAACTTCACAACAGCAAATAAGCGGTACAACAAGAGCGGTACAACAAGAGACAGATCCGGTGCTTCTTCTGCAAAAATGCTCACTATGCTTCGAATTGTACCGTAGTACAAGATGTCTTAAAACGAAAGGGATTGTTGAAGAACACAAGACGCTGCTTCTTATGCATGAAGATTGGTCATACGGCAAAAAAATGTCAATGCACAATCAAATGCAGAGAATGTGGGAGAAGACATAACACGGCCATATGTGAAGGAGAGAAACACGAAGAAGTAAACACCAAAGAAGAAAAAAGCACATCGACGATGGCATCTAAGGGAAGAGAAGGAGTGCTGTTGCAAACAGCCCAAGCAATAGCATATGGAAACGACAAGACAAAGAAGGCAAAGATAAATATCTTATTCGATGATGGAAGTCAACGAAGCTACATTACAGAAGAACTAAAGAAAAAACTTGGGTTGAAAGGTGAGAAAAAAGAGACTGTTAATGTAAATACCTTTGCTACAGATAAGAAAATTAAGAATGAGAGTGAGTTAGTCACAGCCAATATTGAAATAGATGAAGGAGTAATTCCGATTAAGGCTTTAAGTTTTCCAACGATATGTTCTCCGATAACGAACAGCGTATGCGTAAGCGAATGCGCGCGCTTGACAAGCCTGAAACTTGTAGATAGCTACAGCCGTAAAGATAAGAATATTAACCTACTAATTGGGGCAAACTATTACTTTGATTTTGTTACAGGTGAATCCATTAGAGGCAGTACTGGATCTACTGCCATGTCCAGTAAGCTGGGATGGCTTTTGTCAGGCCCAGTTTCATACGAGAATGAAAGGTCGTTTTGCTTTAATGTCAGTTCTCATATAGTTTTAGATATTATTCCCTCCAGCAGTGAAGTAGTAGATGAAAATCAAGAAATCGTGGAATCACTGAGCAAGTCTTGGAATCAAGAAGCCTGCGGGCTTACGCAAGACGAAATACCGAATGCCGTAGGGCAGCCAAAAGGTGAAAATCAGTTACCAGGAATGCAGATTCAATTCAACAAGGACGATTCAAGATACGAGGTGAGTCTTCCTTGGAAATCTCAATATGAAGATAAGCAATTTGATAGTCAGTATGAGTTAAGTAAAAGTCGTTTAAACTCGTTGCATTCACGTTTGAGAAAAACACCAGAATTGCTTCAGGAATATGATGGTTATTTTCAAGACCAAATTGCTAAGGGCATTATTGAAAAGGTGCCACCGGCAAATCGAAAAACAGGAAATAATGAATTGCATTATCTATGTCATCATGGTGTAGTAAGATCCAGTCTAATAGACCACACGAGTCAGAACACGAGTGAGCACAAGTGAACACGAATGAACACGAGTGAACACGAAAGAACACGAGCCATTAGGCAGGTTCGGAATCTTTCAGCACAAAGAAGTGCGGCAAATAGTGACATCCCTCTTCAGGCCAGGGCTGGTTTAAATTCGAAAGTTCTTCAATGTACCCTTTACCTAAATGTTTGTACATTACTTTGCAGTATTGGTCCATAAGGCCTAGCTTATTTAAACGTGTGGTCACTTGAGTAAGACGGTTTTTACAAAGGCTGAGATTGGATGGCAACGGAGGGTGTTCATCTTTCCAGGGCAAAGAAGCGAAATATTGACCATATCGAAATTCAACGCGTTGTTGGTAATCATGAATAAATGCGTTAGCTTTCTTTTTGTCGTTGTCGTAATTTAGAGATTGATGTTGCAGAATTTTTTCGAATTGAACAGAGAGCTCGGCATTGTCAACTAGATTTTCAAATGAAGGAGGGGAATTAAACGACTTATCACTATTAACATCGACTTCATTGACAGATTTTGCGGCGTTTGTACGAATCGAAGTAATTTCCTCTGAAAGGGCTGGATTTCCCATTTCAGGAATGGGCTTTGGGAACGGCCCGGAGATAACAAGTCCAAATTTAGATTTCTGATTGAAAGGTTCTTGAAATTGATCGTCAATTGCTCCGAGAAAACGATACGCGGCATCAGCACCGATTAGAATATCAACTTGAAAGTGTTCATCGCTGAAATCGTTGGCAAATTCGAGTTTTTTGAAACGTGAGTCATTTTTCAGATTGTAGCAACCACTCTGATTTATAGGCTTTACGATTTCATCAGAAAAGAGAACTCGGATCAATTCAAAGTTTCTAGCCCGAGCGTAGATACCCCATAGTTTCGTTTCATAATTGTCCCACCAAAACCAGAAACGGATAAAAGCTCATAAGACTCGGGGTTTAATCCCAACTGATTGGCAAATTCTGCGCGTACGTAACTGCGTTGAGAGCCTTCGTCGAAAAATATGTTTGCGTTTCACATCTTATCGTTTGCAATGGCAACGGCTTTGGCAGTTTTAAGATTGATTTGTTGATTAACAGCTTCAGACGGGGCGTTAGTGCTCTGAGGAGGCTTGAGTTTAGCTGTACGATTGACGTAAGACGATTTATCGTTGATATGCAAAGACGGATAAGGAGGATTATCATCTAAGCAATCATTAATATCGATATTCAACAAAGGAGCGCAATTTGTCGTGATGGGCTGCGATGTTGAATTGGCGGTGGAAACGTTTTCCGGGGCGGACGAAGCGGTTGATGATTCATTCGTAATTATTGCAGCGTGAGTATTAGTACGAGACGGGGGCTGATTTTGCGTCTGCGCGTTTCGTTGAAAGGTCGTATTGGTGGAATGAATACGGATGCCATGTATGCTAGTATGGTGCTTGCCTTTGCATTTTGCGCAGCGCCCTCTTGCGTTACAATTAGAAACACGATGTCCCGTGTTCAAACAATTAAGGCATAAGCTTTGTCGGATAACTGCGGCTGACTTCTCACTGGCGGGTATTGTGCAGTGGGACGACGTGGCATGAGGACCTTTGCAAAGTTGGTGCTATGGACTCCCTATGGACTTTTATTGTTTTATCTACTGACTTGTAAAAGTCATTCATTCAATTGGTTATGTTCATGAAACTCACACGCGTCTCTGTCTGACTCTGATATGCTCTAAACACAACAAATTGGCGACGAGGAAAAAGTGAAACAAACTTCTAGATAACGAAGGAAACCCGGAAAATGGCTGCAAAACTAGATTTGACACCGCTTCCAAGCTTCGATCCTCACAGTGACCCAAGTAACCTAGGAACTCGCTGGAATAGCTGGATCAAACGCTTTCATACATTCATCAAAGCGGCAAACATAACAAACAAGACCCAACAGAGAGCATTACTACTGTACCAAGCAGGATTCGAGGTACAAGAAATCTTTGACACGCTTCCCAACACTGGCAGAGATGACGAATTTGATAGAGCAGTCACAGCGCTCACGGAGTATTTCGCTCCCAAGCAGAACACTGACTTCGAGATTTTTCGCTTTCGACAGGCGAAGCAACTTCCCCAGGAAACTCTTGATACTTATCACACTCGCTTGCGAAAATTAGCTCAAACGTGTCAGTTCACTGCAGATAACCTGGATCAAGAAATTAAGCAGCAAATGATTCAAACTCAAACTCAAACTCAAAAACTCAAACTCAAAATGTTTTTTCAGCATAAAATTGATTAATTACATCATACTGATATAATAAAAGATTAAGTACAGGAATACATTCTTTTTTTAATAGAAAAACATGGTTAAGTATAAATATGTAATTAAGAAATCTTAGGCTGATGGACACATGGAAAAAACTTTGGGCAAGCTATCGAGCCATGTGTCCAGTTTGACGCTTTTTATGATAAAAAAGGAAAAAATTTTTTTTTTAGGTTTGAATAGCAACAACAAGATATAATAACAATAAAGTAAAATATGGTAGAATTAAAAAAGAATTATAGATAAAGTAAAATTAATGAATAAGGCTAAATGCAATTATAAATTAATCAGAAAGTAATCAAGCATACAGGTTTTCAAACTTTGTTCATAAGATAGTATTTCATCTGCTTCACAAAGTGATGTTTATTATACATTGTTTTGAACTCTATAGGTAGGGAGTTCCAAAATTTAATACCGTCAAAAGTGAGAAAGTTTTTTTTAAAGTTTGTAGAAATGTATGGGAGAGAAAAACCCTCAGAAGAAGATTGCCTTGTGTTATATTTGTGTACATTTTTTGTTTTTACAAATTCGCCTTCGAGAGAAAAAATATTTGAGTTAATTTGAAACATCATTTTTGCTGACTCAAGCATGTAAAGTTCTTGGAAGTTAAAAATTTTCAGGCGTTTGAAGATAGGTTCAGTATGTGCAGTGTAGTCTGCAAAGTCAATTACTCTAACTGCTTTTCGCAAGTTAAGTTTTAGAGTTGCCAAGGTAGTTTTATTAGCACACCCCCAACTTAATATTCCATATAGTACGTGTGATTGAACAAATGATGAGTATAGAGTCTTGAGTGAATGTTTCGGTACAAGATATCTTAATTTATATAACACTCCAATTCCTTTCGATAGTTTTAAATTTATTTGCTTTACATGCAATTTCCAATTCAGGCTGTTATCAATTATTACTCCAAGATACTTGGTATAATTTTCTTGTTTTAGGTCTCTGTTATTAATCTTTAATTTTATATTTTTGTCAGTTTTATGAGGACTTATGATTAAGAAATTTGATTTAGATACATTCAGCGATAGCTTATTAGCCAATAACCACACAGATACCTTTTGTAACTCAGAATTGGTGATCTGTTCTAAAATATCAAGATTTTTGTTAGCCAATAAAATACTGGTGTCGTCTGCAAATAGTCGGAATTGGAGAACTTGAGAAGATTTGTAGATGTCATTTATATAAATCAAGAACAATAGTGGGTTCAAGGATGCTCCAGCTCCTCGCTGCGAAAATACGCCTTGAAAACAACAGACGTCACGCTGAAAGACATCTTGCTGAAAGGAAAGTCAAACGAAATTAGCAAACAACAAGCCAACGAAATGGAAAACCCCTTTCCAACCACAACCTCAGACATGCAAGCAATGCACATCAGATCTGCTGCACCCAAGTACACGAAACCTAGAAAATCAAATTTTCAACCAAGAGGGGAAACACACAAAAAACAAACCAGGAAAACCTGCTATAACTGTGGATTTGATTTCCCACATCAACATGGCCCGTGCCCAGCTCAGGGGAAAACATGCAGTTACTGCAACCGAAAAAATCACTTCACGCGATGCTGTAAACAACGAGCCAAGAAACAAGAGCAAAAGGTTCACACAGTTGCAACTAAAGAATCAAACACAAACTCAGACGAAAGCTCTGACGAGTACGTTTATTGCATGGAAAAGAAAATGGAAAAGACAAAGAAACTGGAATCTCCCCTCATAATCAAAGGTCAAAAAGTCTCGTGGACACAGGAGCTAGTGTCAACATAATGGACGAGAACTCATTCACCGAAATCAACAGGAAGACAGGGACACCAATCAAACTCAAACAGTCCAAAGTGCGAGTTTATGCATATGGATCCAAAACGCCTCTTGAAATGATGGGGGAATTCGAGGAAACAATCGAAACGAATCAAAGAATCACGTTAGCAAAATTCCATGTTGCAAAAAAGTGCAAGGGAACCTCCTCAGCTCAACAACAGCTGAAAACTTGAATCTCATCAAGACCAACATCAATCACGTGCAAGAAAAGGAAACAAAGGAAGAACAAAAGAAGCCAAACCCACATGACCCAGCGGCCAACATTAAGTCAGAAGAATACGTCAGTCACTTACTAGACAAACACAGCAATGTTTTCAAAGGAGTAGGAACTTTGAAAAATCTTCAGGTCAAATTACACACAAATCCGGATGTGAAGCCAGTCGTTCAACCGCAACGTCGGATACCCTTTCACATCAGGAAAAAAGTTGAAAATGAATTGGACCGCCTAGAGAAAGATGACATTATCGAGCACGTGGAAGGAGCGACGAATTGGGTAAGTCCTTTGGTGATAATCCCAAAGAAAAACACCGATGACATCAGAATATGCGTTGATATGCGTCTTCCAAACACTTCAATAGAACGCACTAGACACACTATGCCAACAACAGAGGAACTCATTACCGACCTGCATGGTGCATCAATATTTTCAAAACTGGACCTGAAGCAAGGTTACCATCAGCTAACCCTGGCAGAAGAATCCAGAAATCTCACCACGTTTTCAACACACAAAGGCTTGAGACGTTATAAGAAGCTCTGTTTCGGGGTAAATTCAGCTGCAGAAATCTTCCAAAACGCAATATCTCAAACTATTCAAGACATCGAAAATACAAGAAACATGTCAGACGACGTCATCATATGGGGTAAATCTCCAGAAGAACACAACAAAGCACTCGCTGCTGTTCTACAACGCTTTGAGGAAAAGGGAATCACCCTAAACAAAGAAAAATGCCGTTTCAACAAAACACGACTGAAATTCTATGGACTTGTTTTCCAAAAAGAAGGAGTGAGCCCAGATCCGAGTCTCATTCAAGACTTTGTAGACATACATACACCACAAAATGTTCACGAAATAAGAAGCTTGATGGGCATGTCTCAGTATTGTTCCAAGTTTATCGAAAACTACGCTTCTATCACAGAACCGCTGCGGAGGCTCACTCATAAAAACGCAAAATTCGAATGGGGAAAAGATCAAGAAAAAGCTTTCGAAACATTGAAGAATACGTTACAATCACAACCAGTCATGGCATACTTCGACATCGATAAACACACTGAAGTAACATGCGACGCCAGCCCAGTTGGACTAAGTGCAATATTAGCCCAAACGTCAACGCAAGGATCATCAGATAGAAAAATTATTGCATTCGCTTCAAGATCACTCTCACCAGTCGAACAGAAGTACTCTCAGACGGAAAAAGAAGCATTAGCCTTAGTATGGGGAGTAGAACGACTACACTTATTTCTATACGGTGCGAAAAACTTTGACATCATCACAGATCATAAAGCATTAGAAGTCATCTTTAACAACCCAGCATCAAAACCGCCAGCACGAATCGAACGATGGCAGTTACGACTTCAGAATTACGATTTCACCGTAAAATACAGGAAAGGAGCAGAAAACCCGGCCGATTATATGTCACGTCACCCAGCAACATTCCGTCCGGAACAAGATACCATTGCGGAGGAATATGTAAATTTTCTAAGTCTCAATGCCGTCCCGAAGGCTATGACAATTGATGAAATAGAGACAGAAACACAAAATGATCCTACACTTCAAGCGGCAATAAGCTTCATTTCCAGAAACAAATGGCACGAAATAGATCAAATCGAAGATACAACAATAAACAAAGACGAGTTGAGAATTCTACACACAGTTCGCCAAGACTTAACGGTCAAAGACAACATCATTCTCAGAAACTCTCGCATAGTGATGCCAGCAACATTACGCAACAAAGCAATAAAACTCGCCCATCAACCAGGACATTCTGGTCTGACAAAAACCAAAATGCTCATTCGCGAAAAAATATGGTTCCCAAACATCAACAAATACACGAAAGAATTCATCGATAAATGTACAGCCTGCCAAGCCACAGGACCAGAAAGCCACAAGGAACCAATGCAATCTACAGCGCTACCACCTTCACCTTGGCACACGGTAAAGGCAGATTTCTTCGGACCTGTTCCATCCGGTGAATATCTACTATCTGTCGTGGACACGTATTCGCGCTTCCCTGAAGTTGAGATCGTAAAGTCAACATCAGCATCGTGCATCATACCAAAACTCGACAGAATCTTCGGAACGCACGGAATACCTGTTAAATTTGTAAGTGACAATGGCCCTCCATTTAACGGAGAAGAAATCAGTCAATACATGAAGACATGGGGAATTCAATTTAAACCAAGCACACCCCTTTGGCCAAGAGGAAACGCAGAAGTCGAATCTTTTAACCGACCTCTGAAGAAGCTCATTCAAACATCGAAAATTGACGGGAAAAACTGGCGAAAAGAACTTCATCTTTTTCTACTGAATTATCGCACAACACCACATAGTACAACGCAAATTCCACCAGCAACACTTCTATTCAATCGTGTAATCCGCACAAAGCTTCCAAGCATGATCACAACAACAAAACCAGTAAACAAACACAAAGAGCTACAAGAAAATGAAGCAAAAAGTAAAGCCAAAGCAAAAGCTTACTACGATCAACGCCAGCACACGAAAAAGTCAGGAATCCAGAAAGGAGATCTTGTTCTTGTAAAACAAGGGAGAAAAGATAAGACCACAAGCAGATTCAACTCCAGTCCGTACCGTGTGACAGAGATCGCTGGAACAAGAATAACTGCAATCAGATCAGACCATAAGATTACACGCAACACATCATTCTTCAAAAAGTACAATCCACCCGATGACGAAAACATTCAGATTACTAATCCCGATAGTGAAGTTGAATCGAGCGATGATGAAAACGAGACCGAAATCGAGCACGAGGCAGTTCATCAATATCCTCAAAGAATCAGACGAATGCCAACGTTATATGGAGAAGTTTATACTCATTAGATTAACGAGAAACTGATTAGATAAGTATTATTTTCTTTTATTTAAACATTGTCAGTAATACTCTATTCCTGCGAAGAAAAGGAGAGATGCTATGGACTCCCTATGGACTTTTATTGTTTTATCTACTGACTTGTAAAAGTCATTCATTCAATTGGTTATGTTCATGAAACTCACACGCGTCTCTGTCTGACTCTGATATGCTCTAAACACAACAGTTGGCAACGTGTGTTTAGCGTGGTTGATAAAGTACTGGTACTAGAAACGTTATGTTCGTATGATTCGCAACGAGACAGGGTGGCAGTGTAGCTGGGGAAAACCCTGTTTGTGTTTGCTCCTCTCGAGCGATGTAATCTCGAAAACTGTCAGTGAATTGTTTAAGGAGGAAGTTGACACCCTGTCCAGAATCGCAAATTACACTGCGGACCTTTCCCGGCAATTTGTCTTCAAGTATTGGGATGATAAAAGGAGCGCAAGCCGAAACGTTGATCTTCAAAGCCTCTAGGGAACGAATGTCTCCCATAACTGCATTATAAAAATTCCTTAAACTAATGGCAGATTGTGTTGGCTTAGTCATTTTGTTTGAGAATATTGTTCACGTGAGCGCGAATGATACGTCTGGGGTGGCCAAAATTCTCTTTTAATGTTTCTTCTAGAATTGCATAATTATCTCCAAAGGCATAATGCCTTGAACTGTTTTTAGAGCCTCTCCCCGTAACTGACCAATCAGATAAGTGAATTTTGAAGATGCTGGGAGATCGGATAGACTGCCTACTTGGGTTTGGAATCTGTCCCAGAAACCGTGCCAATCTGTGATTTTTCCGTCAAATGTGGGCAGTTGCAAATCGGGTAGCTTCGACCTTAACGTTAGCGTAGATTGTGACGTTGAAGATTGGGAAACGAGAGTTGAAGCGTTTTTCTTTTCAATTTCCGAGATACAAAATGCAAGCTTACTTATCTTACCTCGGCTGTTGTTTGTTACCTCGGTGACTTCATCAAAGAATGCGTCCGATTCATCTTCATCTTCGATTTCATCTAGGGCGACGATACGTATTTCTTTGTCTAAATTCTGGCACTCCTTCAATTGCTCTTGTAAGGCTGCAGCGGCTGTCTTGAGAAAGGTTATTTCTTCATTCAATAGACGATCCTTCTTGAATAGACTTGATGCCTCGTTGTAAGTCTTCGTGAAGCTACGCCTCAGTTGTCTTCGCTCCAACTGCAATTTTTCGAGCGGCGTTTTTGGCATGTCTGCTACCAAAATTGTATAGACGAACAACAATAATCCTGGTCACGGCACCATATGTGGAGAACGGAACGAAGACAAACACATCGGATAAATATGTACAAAACTGATATATCGAATACTAATGAAACGTGAATACAAAAGCGTAATGTTAGAATGAACGTAATAATAAAATAATAAAATTATGATAAGAATGATTAAATATAATTGGGGCTTGGTAACTAATCGAATACTGTCAATCATGCGTGTTCTACTTGACAATTGCCTTGCCATTTTTAGCTGTTGTAGTGAGAGCAAAACGCGATCCAAGGTTATTTCTTTGAACGAAAATCTAGTTTGGATGTTTTGTGTATGTGTTTGATTGGATCATCACCTACTTTACTTTCTATTTTTGAGCAAGTTCAGGTCCAACCGAAACGAAGTGACCATTGAAGGCATTTGCCATTTCCCGATTCTCAGTTAATATCTTATTGTTTGCTTTTAGACTGTTAATCGATTTCATATCCTGCGTCTTATCCAAGACTTTATTTATGGTCGTGCACATTTTCTCAGGCTTACTTTCGTTTTCGTCTATCACCCGTTGTAGTAGCCTTCTATTGCTTTGTTTACTTCAGTAGTAGTTTTATTACGCAACAGTTTGTACTCAGGCCATAGCTCGGGCTTCCCTACAGATTCCCTTTTTGCTCGGTTTCTCCTTCTTATCAAATCTCTTAGTGACGGAGATAACCATGGAGCATGTTCATCACGTACCCGAATTTTTCTCAGCGGTGCATGGATTTCCAAAATTGACTCAAATATTTCTTGAAATAATTGAACCATTTCACTTGGTTCATGATATAAGGGGAAGAGAATTTGATCCCAGTTAATTTTTTGGAGATCATATTGAAACGCGAGTTTGTTATATCTTTTTAGGTTCCTGGTCTCCACATGTTTTGGGTTCTTCCATTGTAGCTTTTTTGTTCCTATTTTTCTTATCCCATAAACCAAGTAATGATCTACCATTCTTGTTTCTAGTACATCATGTTTGATAATTAAGTTAGGTTTGTTGCAAGAGAAATGGTCTATCAAGCTTTTCGTAGTTCTGGTGTTATTTTCGCCAGCTTGTGCAATTGCTACTCTTGTATAATCCTTGACTAATTGAATCAGTTGAAGTTCTCTGTGGATACTTCTGAGGCTTTTTGTATTTGGGTGTTTGGTGTTGTTTTTAAAGTCACAGTTTGCATCACCGATAAGGATTATTTCCTTTTCTTCTTCATCCAGAATGGATAAAAGGTTTCTGAGGTTTTCAAAGCTTCTTGTATCATTCCCAGATTTTGGGGGTCGATACCAGCATGCTAGGAAAAATGGTTTGGAATGTTTTGCATAATTTCCAAGCATAAAAGTTCTAAATCGTCGGATTTGTACTTCATTACCGGACTAGGTACGGTGTCTTTAATGTAAATAGCTACCCCAGCACCGTTTATATTACGGTCGTTTCTGATAATGTGGTAGCCAGGAATCGAGGCCTCAGAATCGCTTATCCTTTCATCTAGCCTCGTTTCACTGAGACCTATGATGTCAATTTCACGATTGCGAAGCAGCAGATTCAGTTCATGTCCTTTTTTTCTTACGAACACGATGTTTAAAAAAGCTATTTTAAGACCATTTCTCATCCTTACAAGCGGCTTATGCTTTGATTTTTCCTTGTCGCCTTGGTCAATTTTTGAGCTGCGACTTCCTTAGCAGCATTTAATAAATTTAATTAAAATACCTGCAAATTTGCGCGCTCCGCCCTGGTTGATGTGTAGACCGTCGTGAGCTAAATTTGAAAAAGAATGTTATTATTATCATTAATGTCAAATCCATTGATCATCAGTTCTTCTTCGAGCATCTTGTCCAGTTTTGTGGCTTTCGCATTCAGCTCTTTGTCTTGTCGTCTGAGCCCGTTCACACGATGCGGATTCATATCGTTTCGGATCGCTTTTCATATCGGATAGCCTTTCTGTTCACACGACACCATGCCATCCGAAACGTTTCGGATCGCTTTTCCGGAGTCAAATCACTCCGCTCTGAGGTGAACGTTTCGGATCGCTTTTCATATCGGATAGCTTTTGGGCTCGTGTGAACGCATGAATCCGATACGCTTTGTGCTCCAGAACCTCTATTTGAAGCATTGGCGCCAACTACTCGACACTCTCAAGAGCGAGTGATGCTTAACTGTCACGTGGCAATTGTTTAGCAATAAGCATTGATGTGGCCTGTGGGGCGCGCGGAGCGGAGCGTAGTCGTGTGAACAGGAGAAATTTCTTATCGGATTGCCTATGGAATCCGAAACGAAATGAATCCGGCATCGTGTGAACGGGCCTGAATATGGAGGAGAAAGCTATCTTTGATGTGGGGTTCTTTTCCTGGATGGATTTCAATGTGTTCGTGATTTCTGACGCAAGTTTTCTGGCGCTGATGATCTCAAGTCGTTAGATGCAGCGTGTACAATTATGACGTCACTATAGGTTTTACAAGCCTTGTTCACCGCTTGCTTGATTTTCATTCCTGATTGTGTTCGTATTTCAACTTGATGGTGCTTGTCATTGTTAATTTTTTCCTCATTAATTCTTAGGAGTTGCGAGTCTCCAACAATTGTCACCTTTGTTTTTCTTGTGGGGTGCCTGGTTGTTGCCATGGCAGTCTGTGATGGATTGTTGTTCGCTTTTTTCTTCTTAGAATGTTTTGCTTTTCTGTAGCGATGGAGTTATGTGTTTTACCTTTGCTTTGCTTGTTGTTCATGCTTTGTTAATCAACTCTGTGCGGATTTCAATGATGACCAACAATGCGACTAATGAAATTTCCCATTGTTACTAACAAAGACGTTCTTACCAAATCTTCCTCTCTCATAAAGAGAAAAAATACTTCCTTCGAACAAAGGGTAGGAGAAAAAGGGTTTGATTTTACATCAAAGAGGCAACAAATGCAATTATGCTTGCATTTGTTTGTATATTTGTCACTTGGTTACTGCTTTGTTTTGAGGGAGAAGCTCTGCGAAGTTCTTCCTCTGTTATTCCAATGAAGATTGGAATTTTCTATTGTTTAGTGGCACATAAATTTCACTGCACATTGCCAATCAAGTCACTCCACTAATCGTTTCGGTGAAAGCATAGTTTTACTGCACACAGGTTTGTAATTTTTTACAAAAAATTGAACTTGTTAAATAGCTCTTCGTCTGCACGATTTAATGTGCAGTACAATTTATGTATAATTTTTTCTTTTCATTTGAATTGACAGATTGGTTTGTGGCTCATTCAAGCTGAAGATGAAGTCAATTTTCTTGGCAATCCTTCTGCTCGGATTGGTTTTCTGCCAACTCGGTAAATTTACGGCGTTATTAATCTTTCTCTATCGCCTTTTCATAAAATCGTCAACTGTACTATATTTGTTTTGTATATTATCATAGCTACTGACTTGTATGATAGATACGTTGGGCGGAAAAGTTCGATGAAATGTTGTTTTATCTTGTAGGTGCGGCAGAGGAACAGCAAGATCAAGCAAAAGAAGCCCCTGATGCCGAATCCGATGCTGAATCTGATGGCGATGTTGATGCTGGTCCAGAATCTCAGTCCGATGCTGATCCAGAATCTGAGTCCGATGCTGATGAGTCAGAAGAGCCAAGTGAGGATGAAGATGAGACTGAAATAGAAAACAGTAAGTCAATTATATAATTCAATATGTAAATTTAATCAGCGCAATTAACGTTGCGTTAACTAAATATTTGACCATTGGTTCTGCCAGGAGATCCAAATGAAGATTTGTCCGATCAAGCAGACCCAAAACCCTTCTTCAGACGTGTCAGCTTCAGGCGTGTCAGCTTCAGGCGTGTCAGCTTCAGGCGTGTCAGCTTCAGGCGAGTTAGCTTCAGACGTGTTCGCTTGAGGCGTGTTAGCTTCAGGCGCATCAGCTACAGAAGATATCGCTTCAGGCGCATCAGCTACAGAAGATATCGCTTCAGACGCATCAGCTACAGAAGATACCGCTTCAGAAGATTTAGCTTCAGACGCTGGGGAAAATAGATTGGCTGCTGTGTAATGCATGAACAACATGTAGTTAAATAGCTGATTGCAAATTCATGTACCTTACTCACGTTCACTTTTTAATTATTATGACCAACATTTCTACTTGAGTTTGTTTTGATTTGACACGTACCGCCCGTTTTACGTAGGTTCGGATTATTATATATTGCCATTAAGGGCTTGCTATGTCGAGGAGCTGTTAAGTTGGATTAAAAAATTCCTCAAAGTTTATTGAACGTTAGATATGTATAGTCAACCTTTACATATCTAACGTTC
>RQOL01000482.1:0-172447 GCA_013076295.1 Sanderia malayensis | reverse complement strand
TATGTATGTATGTATGTATGTATGTATGTATGTATGTATAGGTATGTATGTATATTATGTATAGTATTTTTATACATAGTATATAGGGTATGTATTTATGTATATATTTATGTATAGTATCTATAGTAAGTATGTTAATATTAATATGCAGTGCTTCTATTTCTAACTTTTGTAATTCATTAAAAAAAACACTGCAAAACAGACACTGTCCTTCTTTTTGAACAAATGATCTTCAATTAACAAATCTTAAAATGAACTCACCTAACTATAATAATGTTCACAAGGAATGACCACAAACATTCACTTTATGTCTGGGCTCCTGAAAAACAACAAGAAATCATGTAATCTACTTTATAGCATGTTGGCTCATCTCAGTTCTTTTCATGTGGCCTCAAGTCTATAAATGTAAGTCATTTATTGTAACTGCAAATCATTAATTACTTCCACCTCATGTATTCACCCACTCAAACAACGTATAAAACCTTCTTACCTTTGGTCAACCTTCCATGGCCTACTCTTATTATTGGTATTTTTACCAACAGCAATATTTCTGAAGATATAACAGATCACCAAAAATAAAATCAATGTACTTCATTCTCCATGTGTCCGTGGTGGAACATGTTTTTCCGTTGTTGTGTTCAACAACCTTCACCATCAAAATCCCCACAACGCCATGGTGAGAAATGATCTATTTCTAGATATCTTGCATAATAAAGTCCACCAAATTATTTCTTCTTATACTTAGAGATCGACAAAACAGAATGAATCATCATAATATAATAATACAACAACGAGGCACGCCGCCGAATAGAGGCCACAAAACTTTCAAATTGGCGCGAATTTAAAATAGCAATTGCGTGTTTACTTTCTTGCTACAGCAAATGTAAAATTTTTGTTCAACATCTAACGTTGTTAGAAATTGAAGAAAATAATAATTATCTATATATTGAGAAAAAATCTTACAAAGATTGTTTTACTTTGTTATTGGTAAGTTGAATGTTGAAATTTACCTTTCCTAAACAATCCATATTTACACCAACAGCGTCTTCTTTAAGCCAGGTTGTCTTTCATTGCATCGCAATGCACTGTCTTTTTTACCGTTTCTGTCATCTGGTTTTTAGCGTTTCTGTCATCTGGCTTCTGGTTAATATCCAGCCAGTTTTGTTGTAAAGTAAAGTAAAGTAAAGTGAAGTTTTTTTATAAAGTAAGTATTTCACTCCTTCACTTCAGCATGACATTTTATTCTTATTTCAATCAACACAATAATATACAAGTTAAACATGTTAAACATTCCTTAGTATTAATGGCAACTTTCTTTTTACAAGATAATAAATTCATCCAAATCATCTTTCTTCTTTTCTAAAAACAGGGTTTCAAGAAAGTTGATTCCTCAAAATATTTGGTGAGTGTCATAACAATTGTTGTTATACAAAGCCCATTTTAGTTAATGTTTAAATGCCTCACCCTGTAATGTACATTGATCTCCCAAATCTGAAGCTTAACTACTTAGCTGAACAATCACAACAATTTCTTATCAATAAAAAGCAAATTAACTGCATAATGCAAATAAAATCTAGCCTTCACAAACACATCAAATGGATGATTAACTTTTCCAATTTATACATTATCGCAACTGTTTTCCTTTTAGTTCTTGAAGAACACAATAGAAAGAGTGATGTAGGTCATAAGATAAAGTGCTCCAATATTTTTATTTGCAAACTTTAAATAACCAATAATTTAATTCCACGATCAAGAGTAATTTCAAACATTTCTTACAATTATGCTTTAAATTATTTATTTTATCTTGCAGCTCACGAAAAAACAACAAAACCCATCCACTTGCTCACAAAAATCACTCTTATTTCAAATATTAACATTTTCACTTAAATTGGGTTGCATATAAAACACATTTTTTTCTTTTTTTATATCATCTCTCGCAAAATGCCAAAAAAAGCCAGAAAAAGCATCACCGGCTCAAGGCGCTGCGATCAAGTAAGGAAAGCAAATCGCCGAAGTCGTGAGAATAACCAACAGCCTCATCCTGCTGATTTACCACCCGATAATACGGTACAGGGAGCAGTGAATGATCTTCACCAGTTGCAGCAAGAATACCCTCAGCAACCAGCCCAGAATATCAACCACTCCCAGTTCATTATCCACAGATGCAAGCACTGTATGTGCCATGGCAACTACCTGCGATGCTTCCCCACTATGGACTTATAGCAGTACCGCAACCAATAAACATTGGCTTACAATATCCTGCAGCACTGGCCCCTCAACTTCAGGTACACAACTCAATAATTTCTGCTAAACTTTTCCAATCACATCAACCATATATTATACAGCTTTTTGTAATTAAAAACTATCAAAATTAAATCAGTTATTATATCAACCAAATTATCAATATTTTTCCATCTGCAGGTACCGCAGATGGTTATGCAGTTGCAACACCCCTTCTGAATCGTAATCATGAAGGTCCAGCAGCAATACAAACGGCAGATGTGGAGATGCTTAATGTAAATCAAGCTCAAAATGACAATGAGGTAAAAGAAAATTGTTAACAAAAGCTAACTACAGTTAGGCAACTCCATTTTCCATAACCCAAATCCCTCATGCAATTTCCCTACTTGAGACATGTATAATTATAAGTTCCCATGTATATTTATATCAATTTACATAGTCACAGTATGATCAAATTTCTAATAATGACATTAAAATTTCTATTAACTAATACTAAAATAACTAATTTATTTAATTTTCATTATTAACAGATACGGCCAATGCAGATGCAACCCCAAACACATATTGAAAATGAAAATAATGAAATTGAAAGGCCAGCACAACCTGATGAAATCAACGTGGAACAACACATTCCAATTCCACATGATAATCAGGTAAAACAGACTACCATCACAATTGGCTTAAATACACCAGTCATTCTCCATAGCACCATGTCAGGAAATTATTTTCTCTCTAAATAGACATATCTTCACAAGTTCCAGTTTTATGCATTTCAAAACACATGATTGAATTATATTAACTTAGATTGCATTGCATTTCAGGATCCACAAATATTGCCTGCTGCTATGGAATTGCAACCCAACCTTGAAAATGAGAATGAAGAGAAATCAAATAGCGGTACAACCACAAGAAGTTGAAATGCATGACGAAATCCAACCACAACACCAAGATGATGTCCCCCAACCCATCGAACATCAAGAAAGGGAAGTAAATCAACCTATTTTGAAATTCCTCATTCTCCCCATGCCTCATCATCTTGGGAAATGACCAGGACATGTATTCACTGTGAAGCAATACTTCCGAGAGGAACTCAACTCAAGAAGGCAATACAACAAATGTTGCTTGGGAGGATTAATAACTCTCGATCCCATTCAACCACCCCCGGCAAATGTGATGCATTTGTACACTGGAACTACTGATGAATCTAAATATTTCTCAAAATTTCCGTAGATACAATTCACTAATGGCATGCATCCTGGACAGCTAACGTTGTAAGACACGCTAATGCAGGACCACCAGTCATCACCATACATGGAAGTGCATACCATATGACAGGTAATATAACGTTCCTTTATTCTTATATTATCTACATTTATTATAGCTTCACTGATGAAACGGATGTGACAGAACGCTCATTCCTTTCCACCATCTACATGGATAAGCTCTTACGCTTGCCTGAATATGAAGAGTTGTCAATCGAAAATCAAGGGCTTTATGATGCTTTCATAACAAAGCATTGCTGCATTGAAAATTACAGTTGACTATAACGAAGTACAATTTACAATGTTTCCTTGCATTCAACAGGGGTAACTGAAACGACAGGTCCCGAAATATGCAGAATTATACATTATGGACATCCAGCAAGCACTGCAGAACGCCAGAACACAGCCAGAGAACAAAACTTGGACTTAGACATGGTGCGCTGCTGCAAAACGAATTGATGGCAGTAATCGGTTTGCTCAACATTTTAAAACAATGGGAGAAGTACTGGAAGAGCAAAGGCAGCAAGCCATTGCCAATGATCAGCCTATCCCACATTCAAGATGATTATTACGTCGCCCAGAACAAGATCGAAGATATGACAATCCTACTGCCAGAGAAATTGCAGCAGTCTACACTACACGCAATGCGGTGCTCCTAATCCCGAGAATAGAGAGCTTCAAATTCGAACAAGGCGTGGTAATCTTATGAAGATTAATGCCTTAGTCCCGTTGCGGATCCTCTAACCTATCCATTGTTGTTCTTTCAGGGTGATCGGTGGTACAGCTTGGACCTTCAACGTCTACCTACACGTGAGGACAAGACCAGAAAATCCTATCGTTCCACCGTATCAGACTCACAATCGCCGAATATTATTCGTACCGAATACAAGTCAGAAATCAACTGTCTACCATCCACAGCGCAACACTTCTCTTTCAACAATATCTGGTGGATGCATACACCAAAATAGAAGGAAACAAGCTCAACTGGATTTTGCACAATCAACGGCAATTACGTGCTGACAGTTATCGAGCCTAATGGATCACCTGAACAGAAGGGCTGAAATCGAAAATCAAATGGCCAGGGCAAACAATCCAACGAACCCTTCATATTGATGTCGGTCGTGTTGTCATACTTCCCTCATCTTTTTCAGCAGTCACGAAATATGTACCAGAACTTTCAAGATGCAATGACCATCGTAGAAAGTATGCAAGCCTGACATCTTCCTAACCATGACGGCCAATCCCAGATGGAAGGAGATTTCAGAGAACATTCTACCACACCAGAAGGCGAATGACCGGCCTGACATCGTCACACGAGTATTTCAACTAAACTACAAGAACTACTGGAAGATATCCTTCACAAGCACATTCTCGGACACACTATTGCACATGTATATGTCATCGAATTTCAGAAGAGAGGACTACCACACGCTCACATGATTCTGTTCCTCTCTAGGCTGATAGACCACGAACACCCGAAGAGGTAACATCTACAACAATAATTTATATATAGAGTACGATATATAATCATCAGTTGTATGCTTAGTAAAAACACAATGCATTTGATGTGTAGAACTTACATGTGATATTTTCCTCAAACCTACAGGTAGATCGACTCATATCAGCTGAAATTCCGACCCACAGGATGCAAGATATCACAAGTTAGTACTGAAGCACATGACACATGGACCATGCGGTGATATAAACCCCGGATGTGTTTGCATGGAGAATAACAAATGCAAGAAACGATTTCGAAAGATCGCACTGCCGAAACACAAGTCAATGCGAATGGTTATCCCCTCTACAGACGACGCTGTCGTCACCCAGTCATCTGGAAGATCGACTTCTAGATGATACATGGGTTGTGCCACATAATCGCCATCTTCTACTCAAGTATCAGTGTCACATTAATCTCGAAATATGTAGCACTGTGAAGTCCGTGAAATATATTTTCAAATATATTCATAAAGGACAAGACATGGCACACGTGGAAATTCTCGAAGGACAGCAGCAGCAAGTACCTCAAGATATTGAGCACGATGAAGTACGCCAATACATCAACGCTCGGTATATTGGACCACACGAAGCTGTTCACAGAATATTCCAATTTCCATGCACGAGAAAAGTCACACTATAAAACGTCTGCATGTTCATTTACCTGATCAGCAGACCGTATACTTTCAGGATAATGGAAGGGTCGAACAATTACAAAACATCAATGAAAAAACCACACTGACGTCTTGGTTTGAATTGAATGCACAAGACCCGGCTGCACGCCAATATCTCTATCACGAAATTCCTGAACACTATGTTTTCAACGAGCGCACCAAAACATGGAAAGCAAGACAGCGGAGAACAATGCCTGTCATAGGCAGAATATATCAAGTTCACCCACGACCATGTGAGCAAAGATTCGCACTGAGACTATTGCTTCTCCATAAACGAGGTGCCACGTCGTTTGAAGATCTTCGCACGATAGAAGGAAACCTATGCAATTCCTTCAAAGACGCTGCTTTAGCTCTAGGTCTGTTGGAAGATGATGCTGAAATCATACGCTGTTTGGAGGAGGCAGTTATTTTTAACATGCCAATACAACTGAGACAGTTGTTTGCAACATTACTCCTTTTTCAAACACCTTCTGATATCGCAGCACTCTTCAACATGTTCAAAGAAGCATTGAGTGAAGATTTGTACGACGTGATCAACTCAATCATCCAGATATGGCCATAGCTTTTGAAACCGACACATGTATCAATGTCTACATGACATTGACGAAAATTTGAAAGTACATGGTCAATCGATCACTAATTATGCTGACCTTCCTCAACTTCCAGCCGACTATGTCATTCCTGAACGAGTACTAATGTGTTATTTTCAAATATGTACTGTATTATACGAATATAATAATGTATCCTAAGATCGTGCAGACAAGGCATTACTATTTTACGTATTCTCCTGCTTTCTTTCCAATTTATTGCAATATATTTCACTTATTATTACAGAGGAAGATGACATGGATGTTGGCAATGCCAGAGAGGAAGGAGAACGAATGCTGGCCGCATTGAACCCTGAACAGCGAGCCATATACACGGGAATCACTGATGCTATCAACGCGCAATCCGAACAGAACTGTCACTTGTTGACGGGCCGGCTGGAACCGGGAAAACTTTCCTTTACAACACGTTGTTCACAATCTGCAAGCCAATGGACATAAAGTTCAGTGCATGGCGTGGTCAGGAATTGCTGCAACGCTGCTCATAAATGGTAGAACTTCACATTCTACCTTTCAAATTCCTATACCACTTCAAGCTGAATCAACGTGTAATGTCAAGAGACAGAGCAGGAGAGCACAGGTATTGCGCGAAACTACCTCTTCATATGGATGAAGCTTCCATGATTCCCGCACTTGCATTACAAGCAGTCGACCGACTGCTTCGAGACATTACACATGTCGACAGACCATTTGGTGGCAAGTTCATGCTACTTGGTGGTGACTTCAGACAAGTTCTACCTGTCGTCACGAAAGCAGGAAGGGAAAGAATTGTAGCAGAGACTCTAAAATCACACCAGATCATTGATCTATGGACAAAGTTTCAGCAGCATCGTTTACACACCAACATGAGAGCCGTTCAAGATGATTCATACCGTGAATTCTCAGAATGGCTTCTCAGACTGGCAACAAGCAAGAAGCACACGATGCACTGGACAACGTAATTCTGCCACAACAGATATGCACTTCGTCTAAAGAAGACATGCTGAACTTCATTTTTCCCAGGCCGAACACACCAGATTCACACCTAATGATGGATCCTGTAACAATGTCTGAACGCTGTTGTCTGACTCCAAAGAATGACTTATCACATCAAGTAACGACTTAATTCTGGACAGACTTCAAACACCCGAAAGAACTTATTACAGCACAGACAGTGTTGTCACAGACGATCCAGATGAGGAAGAGGCCTACCCCATTGAATTTCTCAACCAACTCACTCCAATGGAATGCCTTGCACAGACTTAAACTCAAGGTAGGAAGATACAATCTTTCATCCTATTAGCATTAAATTATTATGTGCAAAGGTGGTGCACCATAAAAACCGTCATTAATCACAATAATATTCATTGCATTAGGTTGGTGCAACGATCATTCTTCTGCGGAATCTCAATCCAAAGAAAGGTCTTTGCAACGGAACAAGACTCATAGTTCGGCATCTCCGACGTCACGTGATCACAGCAGAGATCATTACCAAGGAGCACAGAGGACAACGGGTCATGATTCCCAAGATCACAGTCTCCACTCAGGACACGGAAATGCCGTTCAAAATGAAACGCCGACAGTTTCCAGTCAGACTTGCATACTGCTTGACAATCAACAAGGCACAGGGGCAATCCCTGAGGTATGTTGGTTTGTACTTACCTGAGCCCGTGTTCACACATGGTCAGTTATATGTGGCCATGTCAAGAGCAACATCATTTAACGGGCTCAAAGTATTCCTCCCAGAGGAAACACACAGGAAAACAAAGAACATTGTTTTCCAGAAGTCCTGTAAAGGCTTCATCCTAGAGCGACCATCTGCACAGTTGCTCTACAGAGGGCTGCCTACCAAAACGCACATACACACATTCAAGGGTACGGGTATTGTGTGTCAACGCAGATCACGTCGCACATAAGTGTGATGTACAGCCGTTACTGGCACCTTTCTAGAATGCATTCATTCTAGATAACACTGATCTGCGGAGACCAACTGGACATTACACCCTCCACATGTCCAGGGGTGACTGCACCACACACAGCAGTCGGCACAGTCCTGAATCCTGCGTAGCGCCGATTATTAAGAGTTATGCGTTGCCATTTTCTCCGATATTGCCTATGGGAAAGTGGATTTCCTTACTCTGTGAAAACTGCAAGTTGTCCTTAAGATAGTTATTTTGCAAAACATCGCACTATCAATAACATCCCCCCTCTCCTTTTAATACATCAAAACTTAGTGTAAAGCTATAGAGGCCCCTTTAGTTTTACTGTTATATAATTCCAAATTTCAATTGCAGTTTTCACCAACAAGGAAAACTCGAACAAAGGTTACTCCTTGACGCTGGTGTTCGAGCTTTTAACTAATGTAACCGGCAATCTTATTCTTTTTTTGCTATGTACAAACGTAATCCTCAAAGCAAACGACCGCCGTTATTGGAAGAATACATTCACGCCGTGCACAGATGTATGCTTGCGAGAGTGAAGTGCTATTGAAAATCCAATTGAGGTACTGTCACTTTGGCTAAACACGTCGCTTAACCAATCAATTTTGCAACCTGAACTACGGATTGTGTGGATCAATTTTATTGATATTGACAATTCACCAATTTGAATAGTAAACTTATCATGACTGAACCTTCGCATTCGTACTTCGCATACAATACAAATATCTATCCACGTCCTTTCAAAACATTTTTTTGTACTGTATGTATATCTTTCAGATCTTCCGCATTAATATAAGGTTTTTAAATAGCGATTTTACGTTTTCAATAGTAGATAATCAGGAGATAGATCGTTAGAGTTTCAATATTCATATATTTGTGTATTTGTCCCATATAAATCTCCATTCAATAATATCATAACAAAATTTATTGACTTCGTTTTTAATTAGATGCATTTCTGCTAAGATCATTGAAACGAGGCGAGACTTCTGTCTCTCATTTCAAACGCCTTTGTACTGTCTATGTATGATTTTCATCTATGTTATGTCTCATCATCGCACTATTGTTGCCTGTCGGGTCTAAGTTTTTGTCTGCCAACAAATGGCATCCAGTTGGATTTTGTTGCTGAACTCAATGAAATTATACCTCATAAAGCCTTCCTGGCTTAAAGGAAACAACTACCTTGCTGTTCACCAAAGGTAATAAGGTTCATTTTCATTTTGACAATCAAACAATGGATATTTGATTTATAAGCCAATTTGATACTGAAATGAGAGAAAATAAAGCTCATGTATACCCTTATTGACTTAAAGGAGAAAACTAGGCTGCTATGAATCAGAGGTCAACAATGTATATTTCATTTCATCCCTTTGAATTTGATATGTTGAATGGAAATTGCTTAGCTTAGCCATTCTACTTTACTCACGGTTTACATATAGTTTGTTAGGCCAGAATTCTGGAAATTTCCAATGTTTTTCAGTACTTTGTTTTCAGAAGAAATGTGCATTGCTCTACCAACATCTTCCTGGGGCTTTTATTTCCGTGAATATAGTTCCTAACCAATTTATTACTTTGTGGCTGCCTTCTTTGTTTTACAAGCAAAGCTCATTGATATCCCACATGAACCTGCTTTCTACTTTCTGTTTATTGAAATGTTTAATTGTTGTGATGTACATGAAGGAAACCAGTGAAAGTCAAGTTCAAACCCTGGGAAAAATCCACACTTTATTTGCTTACCACCTTCCTCATTGCACATGCATTGCATATCTCTTTTGTCTACCACACTCATTAATTTTCTATTTTTTGTACAGATTCATTTAGTTAAAGGCAATGGAAAATTCAATCTATGGTTCAAAATGTTCTCTTCAAATTATTCCCAAGTCAGGTATAATATTCAAGGTATGGGGCTCTCTGTTCCAGATCAATAGATAAATCAATTAATGCACCCTATTGAAAAGCAGACTGAATAAATAAAGGCTGAATACTATTTCTACATTGACTATCACTAAATGTTTTCTTAACGAATCACTTACAGTATTCTAATCCTGTAGGTACTTAATTCTTCCTCATTGTCACTTAATGATATTCCTTATCAGGTAGATGTGTTGTTGTAAACTCAGTGTGCCAGGCACAGATGACAATGATTTCACAACCATTACAACACAAGATTTTCAAATTTATTGGCAAGCATACATTGTATCAATCACTGATACAATCCTCCATTACACTGGACAAAACAAGCTAAGCATGGCTCTTACCACACAAGCAAACATTATTAATGCATTTTAATAATCTATATGTGCATAAATATCTCTTTGTTATCTTACTTGAATATTTAAAGTCTTGCATGATAAATTATGATAGTTTCCCGTTGTAGATATCTTCTCAACCAGAACCTCATAGTGTATGGTATCTCCTCATTCATTCACTGTGGGAAAGTGCCTGACAAAGTATTTCTGTTTTTTTAGTCGGCAACATTCTCATTGTATATATCACTGACACTTGCTTCCATTTATGTTTTATGAAGCTTTTTCATCTGTTGACCTCTTATCTCTTCACATAGCAAAACGATGAATTTGATTGTTTTTCTTGCATCTGTACTAATTATGTCCACCAAATGCCAACTTAAAATTAAACAACTTTTAGAACTACAAAGTGGTCAAAGAGTCTCAAAATAACGAACTTAAACAATTAGGCCCTCAGCAGCTAGGTTCCTTATAAAAAGAAGCGTGTATTCTCATCGCAATTGTAATTCTAATAGTTATCGCATAATTCTAAGTTTTGTTGCTCTTGAAAACTACAATCACAATACGATCAATGCAACACTACGTAATGTCCTGGAGCTAATACTATTATCATCAGATATTCACGGAATTTCGGCGTCCTAGCAACAACAATAGCGGCGCGAAATTTAAAATTTGTCTTGCGTCATAGAGGACTTAGCATGCGTAAAAATTTTTTTCAACTCACCACGAAAAAACAGCAATTTACGTAAGTACATGTATTTTTAATGTTGCTTTCACTTTCACATGAAAAATACAGGCTATTCATAACTAAACAGCTTTAAAAAAGCTCAAAGTGCTATATTTTATGTCACAATTGCCATTGCAGTGGATATTATCACAATATAACAATTTTATCTTTAACAGGTTCACTTGAAATAGATAATTTCGCAAATACTGCTGCTGTAAGTTCATGTGTTCAGTTCTGCATTATCTGCCTGCCTTTAGTCTTTCCTCTTCATTGTAAGAAAGATAATTATTATTGATTTTCTGCAGAAAATAAAACTGTTTCATATTAATACATTAAAAGTATATATTATTGTTACATTAAGAGAACAGTAGAGGCAAATTCAAACAACTGATAGCCTATTAACTCACCCTTGACTGACAATGACAATATATTTATATATAGTGTAAACATGGATAGTGAAATGGAACTTGCCATCCTTAATGAGCTTGCAGCAGTTGAGCCTGCAGCAGTTGAGCCTGAAGTGGCGAAGGAACCCACAGTGGTTCATTGTGGTGAGGAAACTGAGGTAACATTGAAAAATACTATAATCCATATATTGATAAATCTATATAAATGTCATGCATATATTATCAAACTGCTTTAAAAGGAAACACAATTGTGTCCTATATGAGTCATTGGTTTTAATATATTGTTCTCATATTAATCCTAGCTAATCGACTTTACTGATATTCGGTCACTAAAAAGGCAATGTGCCTTCAAATTCAGTGCCATTCACAAAGGCACCAAGTTTCACTTCGTTACCACCGAAGGCAGGCATTTAACGAAGGAAGAAATAGCGTAAGTTGCAATGCAAAATTCCCATCTCATCTGTGAAACATACCAATAAAAAATATAATATACAATAATTAATGGAAGCTTCATCCCATATGAAGAGAGTAATAATATGTTAATATATTAATATATATTTAACAAAGGATGAAATAGCGCAAGTTGCAATGCAAAATTCCCATCTCATCAGTGTGTATAACATATTGCTTACTTTTAATTCCTTCTGTAACAATCTGTTCTTCTCTACAGGACATCTGGGGAAATCAATATAAAAATTTTGAAAAAAAAACTTTAAAAAACAAAAATACACACAAAAAAAAGGAAACGAAAAGAAAGTGGAAGCCCTTACCAGATGCATGTGGGCAGAAGTGCCCACAACAGAAATTGTATCTTTGGTAAGGGGCAGTTTTAAAAAGTAGTTGTTGTTAGTCATATGTTCGTGTTTGTTTTTGTTCGTTTTGTTTCAATGTTATTTGTTTGTTTCATTAAATTGTTAAATTGTCTGTTAGATTTTCTTATCACTGTCTATTAGTAAATTGTCTAGAAACTATAGTTACCAGTCATCAATAATAATAATATTGTGGAAACTAAAAATTTGCAAGAAATGTATTTCAAAAACCCGTCTTTATAAATGAACTAGATGTGACCTTTGGATGCATAATGATCTCCTATAATTCAATATACTTACTCGAAGAACAGTCAAAAATTGCCTGCATTGACATCGCACCACACAAATCCCATACCAAGAGAGTAGCACAGAGAGAGTACCTAAAATTCACGAATAATACGTGTAATAAAACGTAAGTAGCACAGAATCGTATCTCAATTTCCAATGCGAACAATGTATCTTATCTCTAGCATCCGTTTTTCTCAAATGTGGCCTATTCTCAAGGGATTCGTGGTCAAATACTATATTTCCTAAAGTCTTATACGCTAGAAAGATGAATTAAAACCTTCACAGAAACGCTATAGATTATTTTAAAGATGTAACCTGAAAGATCGCAATGATATAATACGATCTGGAAAACCTACTTACCATCGCCTGTGACCCACTCACAGAATAGAAAGATGAAAGGAAGGACGCATTGCCAGCATGTTCTTTGTTCAGTCCAATCCAGCTCAATCAGAAAATTACGTCAAAGCGAGATTGCATAACAATAGAATTTGTTGCATGATTTTGATTTATGCTGTCTTTCATCAACGTAGCAATTTATCATGCTGGCGGTTGTGCTGTCCAAACATTCATTTCCCAAATCTTGGATCGCAACGGAACTTGATGCTGAAATAAGAGAAAGTAAAGCTGAGAGAAACATTCATTTTGCCGCAGCTCAGGAGTAAGTAGACTTTATTTTTAGTTTCACCCCATTCAAGTTCCCATATAATTGCTTAGGCCAATTGTATTTCACTCATTGTTAACATATAGTTTCTTCCCGCTTATGTTTCATAGCTTTTTATATTTAATGTTTTCACAAAGAGTGTTTAATCCTGTAGCCACACGTTGGAGTCGCTTCTTTTCACTTTGTGGCTGCCTTCTTTGCCTTACCACCAGCCAAGCCCAATACTCCTATGAAACCCCTTTCTCCATGCAATTCCCATCCCATTGATGATGATTTTGAAGTATTTTTGCATTCGTTATCCACGGTGTCCCGTGCTTATCCTTATGTTCTATATGATTGAAACTAATGTAAAACCAATCCCAGCCGTTGAAATCTTTTGCCGTGTTGCAAGAGTCACACTTAATTTTGGCTATGAGGGCTTTTAATATATCCTTAATTCTACGTTACAATACAGTGAAAAAAGTCCCAATTGTTATTCCAGTTAAACAAAGTCGCTAATTATGAAAGAGCAATTTTTCAATAACAGCATATTCAGCTCACAAGGGCTATTTTATCCAAATCTAATTCCTTATTAACCTTGATAGTATTATACCAACATACTAAATAGAATATAATTAGTCTCTTTCACTTTGTAGATCTACTGATGTACATCATTGTACAAATGCAAGTAGTGATTTCATCACGTAACCGACTTCATACCTATTGCTTTATCAAAATTCAATGCATCAGTGTCATCTTATCATGGGAACAAAATCATACCTCTGTAAGTCAACATTAATGTAAATTCTGGATGCTCATTATAGATGGTCCTTTACTGTTTATATTAGGTTGACAAAGGACCACTGGCAAGTGTCAATGGATGCATTCAACTGATAGCAGGCTAATTGTTGTTGTCCCTAAAACAAAACAAACTTTGATGTTGCATCTTATCTACTGTACCATCAGTACGAGGCTTACCCGATGAAAACGAGGATTTTCAAATGAAAACGAGGCTGATCGCTAAAACTAATTTCCATGCATGTTAAACACTACAATCGTGACAATAGATAGACAGGGGAGCGAGGGCGAGCCAAACCACTGTACGTGGGGTGGCAAAGGGCATGAGCGTTAGCGAATGCAGCGCACGAAGTGCGCCAACCACATTAAACTTTTGTTGCTTGGGGGGCTCCGGGAAGCGAGCGTACGCGAGCGCCCCCGGCTAGTATCTATATATAATAAAATGTGATCACACGTGACCCGCCGACTCTGAACAATGAGCTATTGTTTGCTGAACAATGACCATTGTCTTTTGAACAATCGACGTTCTACCAAACAATGGGATCAAAGGGATTTCGTTGTAATCAAAAAGGCTTTTTTCCTGGAGGTCAATAAGGGTGCAAATTGGTATCAAAATGATCGCTGCATTGTGCTGATGACAGTAAAGTATGTGGCTAATTTCTACTCCAAGCGGTTCGGGAGTTATGGCCCATTTTGTGTTCCGACTTTCTAGAAAGTTCCGAGGACCGAGTTAATGAGATGCAAAACGAGCAGGGAGAAGCACGTGTTTTTTTAGTTGAACGGGCGGCAAGTTGCTCAGATTTAAACGTGAATACGTGCCGGAAATCAATTGTAAAGACATGTCAATTGTTCTCAGGACCTGTGGAGACAAAGTGTGGACAATTATTTCAAGGTATTTCTTTTATTTCATTGTTTTTGGCTGAAAATAGCACGAGTTTTGTTTTGTTTAACCTCACGTTTTTCTTTCGGCTCGAGGGCCTAACCAAAACAGGAAGACAATTTTGATTTTCTCGGGTCGTTCTAGGCCGATTTTCTCCATTTAAACTTTCGATAACTGTTTATTTACACAAGAACTAAAGTTATCTGGCTTTGTTTTTTTTGTTTTGTTGATTTTCCTCTGTTTTTGGACAGTTTTAGCCGAGTTTGGATTTTGCTGGAAAACACGAAATTTTCAAGCAACACGCGTGTGTTTTGCATTTGCAAAAATCATTTTTTAACCTGCCAAAACTTTGTTTTTTCACCCAAATACTTTCGATAAATGTTCGCCAAGCTATTAGCTTCATGTTGAAATATTCGTGGGTTCTGTAGGACAAAAATTGGCCACGTTAATTTAATTTGAAACTTGGTGAATCGTGTTTGAAATTATATTTTTTGCAGGGGTTTGATTTCACTGCCAATTTTGGTCAAGAAAATCATGTCTTGGACTTCAAAAATTTACAACTAAAATTGCGAAAAGCTTTTCATATGCACCCAAATACTTTCGATATTTATTTGCCAAGGTATTAGCTTCATGCTGCTGTAATTTGAGTTCAAATGGACAAATTTTGACCAAGTTAGGGGAATTTTTGTGTTCTTAAAGTTGGCTGATGAATAAATTTTTTCACGGCTTTTGTGTTGGGCTGCACTAAATACTCTCTTAAAATTCAAAACAACACTGTTAAGAAATCTGAATATATTTATCGGATTCGCTGTTTCCTTAGCTACAGTTTGATATATTTTTTATTACAGATTGAGTTTAAACTTTCCAGGATTGATTAAATTTTTGAAGGCAACTTTTTTTTTCAAACTTCACACTGAAGCTATCAACTTTTGGAAGCGGCTTCCAGGGGGGCGGCAGCGTGGGCGCGGGGCGATCGCATGGCAGGGGGGAAGATTCGACCTCCCACCTTTACTTTCTTTAGAAATGTGGCGTCGTGTGTATTGTAGGGTATGTATTGTAGGGTATGTATCGTTGGGTATGTATTGTAGGGTATGTATTGTATTGTATGTATTGTAGGGTATGTATTGTAGGGTATGTATTGTAGGGTATGTATTGTAAGGTATGTATCGTAGGGTATGTATCGTAGGGTATGTATCGTAGGGTATGTATTCTAAGGTATATATTGTAAGGTATGTATTGTAGGGTATGTATTGTAAGGTATGTATCGTAGGGTATGTATCGTAGGGTATGTATTCTAAGGTATGTATTGTAAGGTATGTATTGTAAGGTATGTATTGTAAGGTATGTATTGTAGGGTATGTATTGTAGGGTATGTATTGTAAAGTATGTATTGTAAGGTATGTATTGTAAGGTATGTATCTTAGGGTATGTATTGTAGGGTATGTATTGTAAGGTATGTATTTTAGGGTATGTATTGTAGGGTATGTATTGTAGGGTATGTATTGTAGGGTATGTATTGTAAGGTATGTATTGTAGGGTATGTATTGTAGGGTATGTATTGTAAAGTATGTATTGTAAGGTATGTATTGTAAGGTATGTATCGTAGGGTATGTATTGTAGGGTATGTATTGTAAGGTATGTATTTTAGGGTATGTATTGTAGGGTATGTAATGTAGGGTATGTATTGTAGGGTATGTATTGTAAGGTATGTATCGTAGGGTATGTTATGTAGGGTATGTATTGTAGGGTATGTATTGTAGGGTATGTTATGTAGGGTATGTTTTGTAGGGTATGTATTGTAAGGTATGTATTGTAGGGTATGTATTGTAGGGTTTGTATTGTAGGGTTTGTATTGTAGGGTATGTATTGTAGGGTATGTATTGTAGGGTATGTATAGTGGGGTATGTTAAGTAAGGTATGTATTGTAAGGTATGTATCGTAGGGTATGTATTGTAGGGTATGTATTGTAGGGTATGTATTGTAGGGTATGTATTGTAGGGTATGTATTGTAGGGTATGTATTATAGGGTATGTTATGTAGGGTATGTATTGTAGGGTATGTATTGTAGGGTATGTATTGTAGGCTATGTATCGTAGGGTATGTATTGTAGGGTATGTATTGTAGGGTATGTTATGTAGGCTATGTATCGTAAGGTATGTATTGTAGGGTATGTATTGTAGGGTATGTATTGTAGGGTATGTATTGTAGGGTATGTATTGTAGGGTATGTATTGTAGGGTATGTATTGTAGGGTATGTATTGTAGGGTATGTATTGTAGGGTATGTTATGTAGGGTATGTATTGTAGGGTATGTATCGTAGGGTATGTATTGTAGGGTATGTATTGTAGGGTATGTATTGTAGGCTATGTATTGTAGGGTATGTTATGTAGGGTATGTATTGTAGGGTATGTATCGTAGGGTATGTATTGTAGGGTATGTATGTATGTATGTATGTATGTATGTATGGGCATGAGCGGTAGCGAATGCAGCGCGCGAAGCGCGCCAACCAGATTAAGCTTTATTTACTTGACGGGCTCCGGGGAGGGAGCGAAGCGACCGAACCCGGCTCATGTATGTATGTATGTATGTATGTTATGTATGTATGTATGTATGTATGTATGTATGTATGTATGTATGTATGTATGTATGTATGTATGTATGTATGTATGTATGTATGTATGTATGTAAGTATGTATGTATGTATGTATGTATGTATGTATGTATGTATGTATGTATGTATGTATGGGCATGAGCGGGAGCGAATGCAGCGCGCGAAGCGCGCCAACCACATTAAGCTTTTGTCGCTTGGGGGGCTCCGGGGAGGGAGCGAAGCGACCGGGCCCCCGGCTAGTCTATATATAATAAAATGTGATCACACGTGACCCGCCGACTGTGAACAATGACCTATTGTTTGGTGAACAATCGACGTTCGACCGAACAATGGCAACGTTCGACCAAACAATGGGATCAAAGGAGCGGGGCTTGATATCATAAAGGCTTTTTTCCTGGGGGTCAATAAGGGTGTAAATTGGTATCAAAATGATCGCTGCATTCTGCCGATGAAAGTAAAGCAATCCGCTAATTTCTAACCCCAGCCGTTCGGGAGTTATGGCCCATTTTGTGTTCCGACTTTCTAGAAAGTTCCGAGGACCGAGTTAATGAGATGCAAAACGAGCAGGGAGAAGCACGTGTTTTTTTAGTTGAACGGGCGGCAAGTTGCTGGGGTTTAAACGTGAATATGTGGCGGAAATCAATTGTAAAGACGTGTCAATTGTTGTCAAGACCTGTGGAGACAATTGGTGGACAATTAATTCAAGGTATTTCCTTTATTTAATTGTTTTTGGCCGAAAATAGTACGAGTTTTGTTTTGTTTCAACTCACGTTTTTCTTTCGGCTCGAGGGCCTAATCAAAACACCAAGACAATTTTGATTTTCTCGGGTCGTTCTGGGCCGATTTTCTGCATTTAAACTTTCGATAACTGTTTATTAGCACGAGAACTAATGTTATCTGGCTTTGTTTTTTTTGTTTTGTCGATTTTCCTCTGTTTTTGGACAGTTTTAGCCGAGTTTGCATTTTGCTGGAAAACACGAAATTTTCAAGCAACACGTGTGTGTTTTGCATTTGCGAAAATTAATTTTTAACCTCCCAAAACATCGTTTTTTTCACCCAAATACTTTCGATAAATGTTCGCCATGCTATTACCTTCATGTTGATATTTTCGTGGGGTGTGTAGGACGAAAATTGGCCACGGTAATTTAATTTGAAAGTTGGTGAATCGTGCTTTAAATGCTATTTTTTGCACGGCTTTGATTTCACTGCTATTTTTGATGAAGAAAATCATGCCTTGGGCTTCAAAAATGTACAACTAAAATTGCGAAAATCATTTCAAATGCACCCAATTACTTTCGATACTTGTTCGCCAAGGTATCAGCTTCCTGTTGGTGTAATTTGAGTTCAAATGGACAAATTTTGACCAAGTTAGGGGAATTGTTGTGTTTTTAAAGTTGGCTGATGAATAAATTTTTTCACGTCTTTTGTCTTGGGCTGCACTAAATACTCGCTTAAAAATCAAAACAACACTGTTAAGAAATGTGAATATTTTTATCGGATTCGCTGTTTTCTTAGCTACAGTTTGATATAATTTTTATTAGAGATTGAGTTTCAATTTTCCAGGATTGATTAAATTTTTGAAGGCAACTTTTTTTTCAAACTTCAAACTGAAGTTATCAACCTTCGGCTTTCAGGGGGGCGGCAGGGTGGGCGCTAGGCGGTCGATTGCCAGGGGGAAGATCCGACCTCCCACCCTTACATTCTTTAGAAATGTTGCGTCGTAGTATGTATTGTAGGGTATGTTATGTAGGGTATGTATTGTAGGGTATTTATTGTAGGGTATTTATTGTAGGGTATGTATTGTAAGGTATTTATTGTAGGGTATGTATCGTAGGGTATGTATTGTAGGGTATGTATCGTAGGGTATGTATTGTAGGGTATGTATTGTAGGGTATGTATTGTAGGGTATGTATTGTAGGGTATGTATTGTAGGGTGTGTATTGTAGGGTATGTATTGTAGGGTATGTATTGTAAGGTATGTATTGTAGGGTATGTATTGTAGGGTATGTATTGTAGGGTATTTATTGTAGGGTATGTATTGTAGGGTTTGTATTGTAGGGTATGTATTGTAGGGTATGTATCGTAGGGTATGTATCGTAGGGTATGTATCGTAGGGTATGTATTGTAGGGTATGTATTGTAGGTCATGTATTGTAGGGTGTGTATTGTAGGGTATGTATTGTAGGGTATGTATTGTAGGGTATTTATTGTAGGGTATGTATTGTAGGGTATGTATTGTAGGGTATGTATTGTAGGGTATGTATTGTAGGGTATGTATTGTAGGGTATGTATTGTAAGGTATGTATTGTAGGGTATGTATCGTAGGGTATGTATTGTAGGGTATGTATGGTAAGGTATGTATCGTAAGGTATGTATTGTAGGGTATGTATTGTAGGGTATGTTTTGTAGGGTTTGTATTGTAGGGTATGTATTGTATGGTATGTATTGTATGGTATGTATTGTATGGTATGTATTGTAGGGTATGTATTGTATGGTATGTATCGTAGGGTATGTATTGTAGGGTATGTATTGTAGGGTATGTATTGTAGGGTATGTATTGTAGGGTATGGTATGTAGGGTATGTATGTAGGGCATGTATTGTAGGGTATGTATTGTAGGGTATGTATCGTAGGGTATGTATTGTAGGCTATGTATTGTAGGGTATGTATTGTAGGGTATGTATTGTAGGGTATGTATGTATGTATGTATGGGCATGAGCGGGAGCGAATGCAGCGCGCGAAGCGCGCCAACCAGATTAAGCTTTGTTTACTTGACGGGCTCCGGGGAGGGAGCGAAGCGACCGAACCCGGCTCATGTATGTATGTATGTATGTATGTATGTATGTATGTATGTATGTATGTAGGTATGTAGGTATGTATGTATGTATGTATGTATGTATGTATGTATGGGCATGAGCGGGAGCAAATGCAGCGCGCGAAGCGCGCCAACCACATTAAACTTTTGTTGCTTCGGGGGCTCCGGGAAGCGAGCGAAGCGAGTGCCCCCGGCTAGTCTATATATAATAAAATGTGATCACACGTGACCCGCCGACTGTGAACAATGCCCATTGTCTTTTGAACAATCGACGTTCGAAGAAACAATGGGATCAAAGGAATTTCCTTGATATCATAAAGGCTTTTTTTCTGGGGCTCAATAAGGGTGCAAATTGGTATCAAAATGATCGCTGCATTGTGCTGATCAAAGTAAAGTATGTGGCTAATTTCTACTCCAAACGGTTCGGGAGTTATGGCCCATTTTGTGTTCCGACTTTCTAGAAAGTTCCGAGGACGGAGTTAATGAGATGCAAAACGAGCAGGGAGAAGCACGTGTTTTTTTAGTTGAACCGGCGGCAAGTTGCTCGGGTTTAAACTAGAATACCTGCCGGAAATCAATTGTAAAGACGTGTCAATTGTTGTCAAGACCTGTGGAGACAATTGGTGGACAATTATTTCAAGGTATTTCCTTTATTCAATTGTTTTTGGCTTTAAATAGCACGAGTTTTGTTTTGTTTCACCTCACGTTTTTTGTGTTGAGCCCAGGGCCTAACAAAAACACGAGGACAATTTTGATTTTCTTGGGTCGTTCTGGGCCGATTTTCTCCATTTAAACTTTCGATAACTGTTTATTTACACGATAACTAAAGTTATCTGGGGTTGTTCTTTTTGTTTTCCTGATTTTCTAATGTTTTTGGACAGTTTTAGCCGAGATTGGGTTCTGCTGGAAAACACGAAATTTTCAGGCAACACGCGTGTATTTTGCATTCGCGAAAAATAATATTTAACCTGCCAAAACTTTGTTTTTTTCACCCAAAGACTTTCGATAAATGTTGGCCAAGCTATTAGCTTCAAGTTGATGTTTTCGTGGGGTGTGTAGGACAAAAATTGGCCACGCTAATTGAATTTGAAAGTTGGTGAATCGTGTTTAAATTGGTATTTTTTGCACGGGTTTGATTTCACGGCTATTTTTGATCAAGAAAATCATGTCTTGAGCTCCAAAAATAGCCAACTAAATTTGCGAAAAGCATTTCAAATGCACCCAATTACTTTCGATACTTATTCGCCAAGGTATCAGCTTCATGTTGGTGTATTTTGAGTTAAAATGGACAAAGTTTGACCAAGTTAGGGGAATTTTTGTGTTTTTAAAGTTGGCTGATGAATAAATTTTTTCACGGCTTTTGTCTTGGGCTGCACTAAATACTCGCTTAAAATTCAAAACAACACTGTTAAGAAATGTGAATATTTTTATCGGATTCGCTGTTTTCTTAGCTACAGTTTGATATAATTTTTATTAGAGATTGAGTTTAAATTTTCCAGGATTGATTAAATTTTTGAAGGCAACTTTTTTTTTCAAACTTCACACTGAAGTTATCAACTTTCGGAAGCGGCTTTCAGGGGGGCAGCGTGGGCGCGGGCGGTCGCATGGCAGGGGGGAGATTCGACCTCCCACCTTTCCGTTCTTTAGAAATGTTGCGTCGAAGTATGTATTGTAGGGTATGTATTGTGGGGTATGTATTGTAGGGTATGTATTGTAGGGTATGTTATGTAGGGTATGTATTGTAGGGTATGTATTGTAGGGTATGTTATGTAGGGTATGTATTGTAGGGTATGTATGGTAGGGTATGTATTGTAGGGTATGTATGGTAGGGTATGTATTGTAGGGTATGTATCGTAGGGTATGTTATGTAGGGTATGTATCGTAGGGTATGTATTGTAGGGTATGTATTCTAGGGTATGTATTGTAGGGTATGTTATGTAGGGTATTTATTGTAGGGTATTTAGTGTAGGGTATGTATTGTAGGGTATTTGTTGTAGGGTATGTATTGTAGGGTATGTATTGTAGGGTATGTATTGTAGGTATGTATTGTAAGGTATGTATTGTAAGGTATGTATTGTAGGGTATGTATTGTAGGTATGTATTGTAAGGTATGTATTGTAGGGTATGTATTGTAGGGTATGTATTGTAGGGTATGTTATGTAGGGTATGTATTGTAGGGTATCTATTGTAGGGTATGTATTGTAGGGTATGTATTGTAGGGTATGTATTGTAGGGCATGTATTGTAGGGTATCTATTGTAGGGTATGTATTGTAGGGTATGTATTGTAGGGTATGTATTGTAGGGTATGTATTGTAGGGTATGTATCGTAGGGTATGTAATGTAGGGTATGTATTGTAGGGTATGTATTGTAGGGTATGTATTGTAAGGTATGTATTGTAGGGTATGTATTATAAGGTATGTATTGTAGGGTATGTATCGTAGGGTATGTATCGTAGGGTATGTATCGTAGGGTATGTATCGTAGGGTATGTATTGTAGGGTATGTATTGTAGGGTATGTATTGTAGGTTATGTATGTATGTATGGGCATGCGCGGCAGCGAATGCAGCGCGCGAAGCGCGCCAACGAGATTAAGCTTTGTCTACTTGACGGGCTCCGGGGAGGGAGCGAAGCGACCGAACCCGGCCCATGTATGTATGTATGTATGTATGTATGTATGTATGTATGTATGTATGTATGTATGTATGTATGTATGTATGTATGTATGTATGTATGTATGTAGGTATGTAGGTATGTATGTATGTAGGTATGTATGTATGTATGTATGGGCATGAGCGGGAGCGAATGCAGCGCGCGAAGCGCGCCAACCACATTAAACTTTTGTTGCTTGGGGGGCTCCGGGGAGGGAGCGTAGCGATCGGGCCCCCGGCTAGTCTATATATAATAAAATGTGATCACACGTGACCCGCCGACTCTGAACAATGAGCTATTGTTTGCTGAACAATGACTATTGTCTTTTGAACAATCGACGTTCTACCAAACAATGGGATCAAAGGGATTTCGTTGTAATCAAAAAGGCTTTTTTCCTGGGGGTCAATAAGGGTGCAAATTGGTATCAAAATGATCGCTGCATTGTGCTGATGACAGTAAAGTATGTGGCTAATTTCTACTCCAAGCGGTTCGGGAGTTATGGCCCATTTTGTGTTCCGACTTTCTAGAAAGTTCCGAGGACCGAGTTAATGAGATGCAAAACGAGCAGGGAGAAGCACGTGTTTTTTTAGTTGAACGGGCGGCAAGTTGCTCAGATTTAAACGTGAATACGTGCCGGAAATCAATTGTAAAGACATGTCAATTGTTCTCAGGACCTGTGGAGACAAAGTGTGGACAATTATTTCAAGGTATTTCTTTTATTTCATTGTTTTTGGCTGAAAATAGCACGAGTTTTGTTTTGTTTAACCTCACGTTTTTCTTTCGGCTCGAGGGCCTAACCAAAACAGGAAGACAATTTTGATTTTCTCGGGTCGTTCTAGGCCGATTTTCTCCATTTAAACTTTCGATAACTGTTTATTTACACAAGAACTAAAGTTATCTGGCTTTGTTTTTTTTGTTTTGTTGATTTTCCTCTGTTTTTGGACAGTTTTAGCCGAGTTTGGATTTTGCTGGAAAACACGAAATTTTCAAGCAACACGCGTGTGTTTTGCATTTGCAAAAATCATTTTTTAACCTGCCAAAACTTTGTTTTTTCACCCAAATACTTTCGATAAATGTTCGCCAAGCTATTAGCTTCATGTTGATATATTCGTGGGTTCTGTAGGACAAAAATTGGCCACGTTAATTTAATTTGAAACTTGGTGAATCGTGTTTGAAATGATATTTTTTGCAGGGGTTTGATTTCACTGCCAATTTTGGTCAAGAAAATCATGTCTTGGACTTCAAAAATTTACAACTAAAATTGCGAAAAGCTTTTCATATGCACCCAAATATTTTCGATATTTATTTGCCAAGGTATTAGCTTCATGCTGCTGTAATTTGAGTTCAAATGGACAAATTTTGACCAAGTTAGGGGAATTTTTGTGTTCTTAAAGTTGGCTGATGAATAAATTTTTTCACGGCTTTTGTGTTGGGCTGCACTAAATACTCTCTTAAAATTCAAAACAACACTGTTAAGAAATCTGAATATATTTATCGGATTCGCTGTTTCCTTAGCTACAGTTTGATATATTTTTTATTACAGATTGAGTTTAAACTTTCCAGGATTGATTAAATTTTTGAAGGCAACTTTTTTTTTCAAACTTCACACTGAAGCTATCAACTTTTGGAAGCGGCTTTCAGGGGGGCGGCAGCGTGGGCGCGGGGCGGTCGCATGGCAGGGGGGAAGATTCGACCTCCCACCTTTACTTTCTTTAGAAATGTGGCGTCGTGTGTATTGTAGGGTATGTATTGTAGGGTATGTATCGTTGGGTATGTATTGTAGGGTATGTATTGTATTGTATGTATTGTAGGGTATGTATTGTAGGGTATGTATTGTAGGGTATGTATTGTAAGGTATGTATCGTAGGGTATGTATCGTAGGGTATGTATCGTAGGGTATGTATTCTAAGGTATATATTGTAAGGTATGTATTGTAGGGTATGTATTGTAAGGTATGTATCGTAGGGTATGTATCGTAGGGTATGTATTCTAAGGTATGTATTGTAAGGTATGTATTGTAAGGTATGTATTGTAAGGTATGTATTGTAGGGTATGTATTGTAGGGTATGTATTGTAAAGTATGTATTGTAAGGTATGTATTGTAAGGTATGTATCGTAGGGTATGTATTGTAGGGTATGTATTGTAAGGTATGTATTTTAGGGTATGTATTGTAGGGTATGTATTGTAGGGTATGTATTGTAGGGTATGTATTGTAAGGTATGTATTGTAGGGTATGTATTGTAGGGTATGTATTGTAAAGTATGTATTGTAAGGTATGTATTGTAAGGTATGTATCGTAGGGTATGTATTGTAGGGTATGTATTGTAAGGTATGTATTTTAGGGTATGTATTGTAGGGTATGTAATGTAGGGTATGTATTGTAGGGTATGTATTGTAAGGTATGTATCGTAGGGTATGTTATGTAGGGTATGTATTGTAGGGTATGTATTGTAGGGTATGTTATGTAGGGTATGTATTGTAGGGTATGTATTGTAAGGTATGTATTGTAGGGTATGTATTGTAGGGTTTGTATTGTAGGGTTTGTATTGTAGGGTATGTATTGTAGGGTATGTATTGTAGGGTATGTATAGTGGGGTATGTTAAGTAAGGTATGTATTGTAAGGTATGTATCGTAGGGTATGTATTGTAGGGTATGTATTGTAGGGTATGTATTGTAGGGTATGTATTGTAGGGTATGTATTGTAGGGTATGTATTATAGGGTATGTTATGTAGGGTATGTATTGTAGGGTATGTATTGTAGGGTATGTATTGTAGGCTATGTATCGTAGGGTATGTATTGTAGGGTATGTATTGTAGGGTATGTTATGTAGGGTATGTATTGTAGGGTTTGTATTGTAGGGTATGTATTGTAGGGTTTGTATTGTAGGGTTTGTATTGTAGGGTATGTATTGTAGGGTTTGTATTGTAGGGTATGTATTGTAGGGTTTGTATTGTAGGGTTTGTATTGTAGGGTATGTATTGTAGGGTTTGTATTGTAGGGTTTGTATTGTAGGGTTTGTATTGTAGGGTATGCATTGTAGGATTTGTATTGTAGGGTATGTATTGTAGGGTATGTATTGTAGGGTTTGTATTGTAGGGTTTGTATTGTAGGGTATGTATTGTAGGGTTTGTATTGTAGGGTATGTTATGTAGGGTATGTATTGTAGGGTATGTATGGTAGGGTTTGTATTGTAGGGTATGTATTGTAGGGTTTGTATTGTAGGGTTTGTATTGTAGGGTATGTATTGTAGTGTTTGTATTGTAGGGTATGTATTGTAGGGTATGTATGTATGTATGTATGTATGTATGGGCATGAGCGGCAGCGAATGCAGCGCGCGAAGCGCGCCATCCAGATTAAGCTTTGTTTACTTGACGGCTCCGGGGAGGGAGCGAAGCGACCGAACCCGGCCCATGTATGTATGTATGTATGTAGGGTATGTATGTAAGTAGGGTATGTATGTAGGGTATGTATGTATGTATGTATGTATGTAGGGTATGTATGTATGTATGTATGTATGTATGTATGTATGTATGTATGTATGTATGTATGGGCATGAGCGGGAGCGAATGCAGCGCGCGAAGCGCGCCAACCACATTAAGCTTTTGTACTTGATGGGCTCCGGGGAGGGAGCGAAGCGACCGGGCCCCCGGCTAGTCTATATATAATAAAATGTGATCACACGTGACCCGCCGACTCTAAACAATGACCTATTGTTTCTTGAACAATCACCATTGTCTTTTGAACAATCGACGTTCGACCAAACAATGGGATCAAAGGAGCGGGGCTTGATTTCATAAAGGCTTTTTTCCTGGGGGTCAATAAGGGTTCAAATTGGTACCAAAATGATCGCTGCATTCTGCCGATGAAAGTAAAGCACTCCGCTAATTTCTAGCCCCAGCCGTTCGGGAGTTATGGCCCATTTTGTGTTCCGACCTTCTAGAAAGTTCCGAGGACCGAGTTAATGAGATGCAAAACGAGCAGGGAGAAGCAGGTGTTTCTTTAGTTGAACGGGCGGCAAGTTACTCGGGTTTAAACGTGAATACGTGCCGGAAATCAATTGTAAAGACGTGTCAATTGTTGTCAGGACCTGTGGAGACAATTGGTGGACAATTATTTCAAGGTATTTCCTTTATTTAATTGTTTTTGGTCGAAAATAGCACGAGTTTTGTTTTGTTTAACCTCACGTTTTTCTTTCGGCTCGAGGGCTAAACCAAAACACGAAGACAATTTTGATTTTCTCGGGTCGTTCTGGGCCGATTTTGTCCATTTAAACTTTCGATAACTGTTTATTTACACGAGAACTAAAGTTATCTGGCTTTGTTTTTTTTGTTTTGCTGATTTTCCTCTGTTTTTGGACAGTTTTAGCCGAGTTTGGATTTTGCTGGAAAACACGAAATTTTCAAGCAACACGAGTGTGTTTTGCATTTGCGAAAATTAATTTTTAACCTGCCAAAACTTTGTTTTTTTCACCCAAATACTTTCGATAAATGTTCGCCAAGCTATTAGCTTCATGTTGGTGTAATTTGAGTTCAAATGGACTAATTTTGACCAAGTTAGGGAGGTTTTTGTGTTTTGAAAGTTGCCTGCTGAATAAATTTTTTCACGGCTTTTGTCTTGGGCTGCACTAAATACTCCCTTATAAAATTCAAAACAACACTGTTAAGAAATGTTAATATTTTAATCAGATTCGCTGTTTTCTTAGCTACAGTTTGATATATTTTTTATTAGACATTGAGTTTAAATTTTCCAGGATTGATTACATTTTTGAAGGCAACTATTTTTTTTCAAACTTCACACTGAAGTTATCAACTTTCAGAAACGGCTTTCAGGGGGGCGGCAGGGCGGGCGCTGCCAGGGGGGAAGATGTAGGGTTTGTATTGTAGGGTATGTATTGTAGGTTATGTATGGTAGGGTATGTATTGTAGGTTATGTATGGTAGGGTATGTAGTGTAGGTTATGTATTGTAGGGTATGTAGTGTAGGGTATGCTATGTAGGGTATGTATTGTAGGGTATGTATTGTAGGGTATGTATGTATGTATGTAGGGTATGTATGTATGTATGTATGTAGGGTATGTATGTAGGGTATGTAGGGTATGTATGTATGTATGTATGTATGTATGTATGTATGTATGTATGTATGTATGTATGTATGTATGTATGTATGTATGTATGTATGTATGTATGTAGGGTATGTATATTATGTATAGTATTTATATATAGTATATAGGGTATGTATTGATGTATATATTTATGTAAGTATCTATAGTAAGTATCTATATATATTAATATGTAATGCTTCTATTTCTAACTTTTGTAATTCTTCAAAAAAGATCACTGCAAAACAGACACTGTCCTTCTTTTTGAACAAATGATCTTCAATTAACAAATCTTAAAATGAACTCACCTCACTATAATAATGTTCACAAGGAATGACCACAAACATTCACTTTATGTCTGGGCACCTGAAAAACAAGAAGAAATCATGTAATATACTTTATAGCATGTTGGCACATCTCAGTTCTTTTCATGTGGCCTGAAGTCTATAAATGTAAGTAATTTATTGTAACTGCAAATCATTAATTAATTACCTCCACCTCATGTGTTCACCAAGTCAAAAAACGTATTAAACCTTCTTACCTTTTGTCAACCTTCCATGGCCTACTCTTCTTATTATTGGTATTTTTACCAGCAGCAATATTTCTGAAGATATAACAGATCACCAAAAATCAATGTACTTCATTCTCCACGTGTCCGAGAAATGGTGTATTTCTAGATATCATGCATAATAAAGTCTACCAAATTATTTCTTCTTATACTTAAAGGTTCCCCTTCACAACCACACTTCTCCCCATCATCAACGAAGACCAAGGCCGTTTTTCTCTTCGGTGCCAAGTACATGCTCTTGCTGTTGTTGTGTTCAACTGCCTTTCTGTCGAATCGAATGGATCATCATGAGAATAATAATAACAACAACGAGGCACGCCGCCGAATAGAGGCCACAAAACTTTCAAATTAGCGCGAATTTCAAATAGCAATTGCGTGTTTACTTTCTTGCTACAGCAAATGTAACATTTTTGTTCAACATCTAACGTTGTCAGAAATTGAAAGAAAATAATATTAATATCTATATATTGAAAGAAAATTATTAGAAAGATTGTTTTACTTTGTTATTGTGAGTTGAATGTTGAATTTTACCTTTTTTAAACAATCCTTATTTACACCGACAGCGTCTTCTTTAAAGCAACGTTGTCTTTCATTGCATCGCAATGCACTGTCTTTTTAGCGTTTCTGTCATCTGCTTTTTAGCGTTTCTGTTATCTGGTTTCTCGGCTAATGTCTAGCCAGTTTTGTTATTAACAAAGTAAAGTAAAGTGAAGTTTTTTTATAAAGTAAGTATTTCACTCCTTCACTTCAGCATGACCTTTTATTCTCATTTCTTCACTCAATCTATCAACATAATAATATACAAGTTGACAATATGTTAAACATTCCTTAGTATCAATGGCAACTTTCTGTTTACAAGATAATCAATTCATCCAAAACATCTTTCTTCTTTTGTAAAAACAGGTTTTCAAACAAGTTCATTCCTCAGAATATTGGGTGAGTGTGACAAGAATTGTTCCTATACAAAGCCTATTTTAATTAATGTTTAAATGCCTCACCCTGTAATGTACATTCATATCCCAAATCTGAAGCTTAGCTACTATATTTAAAGTGGTATTAACAATTGCAACAATTTATTATCAATAGAAAGCAAATTTACTGCATAATGCAAATCAAATCTAGCCTCATAATACAAACACATCAAATGTGATTTATACATTTTTCTTTCCAAAAATGAAAAGGATCATTAACTTCTCCAATTTATACATTATCAAAACTGTTTTCCTTATAGTTGTTAAAGAACACAATAGAAAGAGTGATGTAGGTCATAAGAGAAAGTGGTCAAATATTTTTATTTGCAAACTTTAAATAACCAATAATTTAATTCAACAATCAAGAGTAATCCCAAACATTTCTTACAATTATGTTTTAAATTATTTATTTTATCTTGCAGCTCACCACAAAACAACAACCCCATCCAGTTGCTCACAATAATCACTCTTATTTCAAATTTTAGCATTTTCACTTAAATTGGGTTGCATATAAAACACATTTTTTCCTTTTTTGATATCATCTCTCGCAAAATGCCAAAAAAAGCCAGAAAAAGCATCACCGGCTCAAGGCGCTGCGATCAAGTAAGGAAAGCAAATCGCCGAAGTCGTGAGAATAACCAACAGCCTCATCCAGTTCATTTACCACCTGATAATATGGTACAGGGAGCAGTGAATGATCTTCACCAGTTGCAGCAACAACACCCTCAGCAACCAGCCCCAGAATATCAACCACTCCCACTTCATTATCCACAGATGCAGGCATTGCATGTGCCATGGCAACTACCTGCGATGCTTCCCCACTATGGACTTATAGCAGTACCACAACCAATAAACATTGGCTTACAATATCCTGCAGCACTGGCCCCTCAACTTCAGGTACACAACTCGATAATTTCAGCTAAACTTTTCCAATCACGTCAACCATATATTATACAGCTTTTTGTAATTAAAAACTATCAAAATTAAATCAGTTATTATATCAACCACATTATCAATATTTTTCCATCCCCAGGTACCACCGATGGTTATGCAGTTGCAACCACCCCTTCTGATTCGTAATCATGAAGGTCCGGCAGCAATACAAACGGCAAATGTGGAGATGCTTAATGTAATTCAAGCTCAAAATGACAATGAGGTAAAACACAATTTTTTACACAAGTTAACTACAGTTAGGCAACTCCCTTTTCCATTTACCTATTTCAGACATGTACAATTATAAGTCCCCATGTATATTTATATCAATGGGAACTGTATATTAATAACATTTAAATTTCCAATAACTAAAAACTTAATGTAAATGATTTCATTTAATGTTCATTTCAACAGATACGGCCAATGCAGATGCAACCCGAAACACATATTGAAAATGAAAATAATGAAATTGAAAGGCCAGCACAACCTGATGAAATCAACGTGGAACAACACATTCCAATTCCACATGATAATCAGGTAAAACAGACTACCATCACAATTGGCTTAGTATACACCAGTCATTCTCCATAGGACCATGTCAGGAAATTATTTTGCTCTCTAAGTAGACATATCTTCACAAGTTCCAGTTTTGTGCATTTCAAAACACATGATTGAATTATATTAACTTAGATTGCATTGCATTTCAGGATCCACAAATATTGCCTGCTGCTATGGAATTGCAACCCAACCTTGAAAATGAGAATGAAGAGAATGAAATAGCGGTACAACCACAAGAAGTTGAAATGCATCACGAAATCCCACCACAACACCAAGATCATGTCCCCAACCCATGGAACATCAAGAAAGGGAAGTAATTCAACCTATTCTTGAAATTCCTCAATTCTCCCCAATGCCTCATCATCTTGGTAAAATGACCAGGACATGTATTCACTGTGAAGCGAAGTACTTCCGAGAGGAACTCAACACAAGAAAACAATACAACAAATGTTGTATGGGAGGATTAATAGCTCTCGATCCCATTCAACCACCCCCGGCAAATGTGATGCATTTATACACTGGAACTACTGATGAATCTAAATATTTTCTCAAAAATTTCCGTAGATACAATTCACTAATGGCAATGGCATCCTGGACAGCTAACGTTGTAAGACACGCTAATGCAGGACCACCAGTCATCACCATACATGGAAGTGCATACCATATGACAGGTAAATATAACGTCCCTCTCTTAGTAGCTCTTATATTATCCTACATTTTCATATAATAGCTTCACGTGATGAAACGGATGTTGACAGGACGCTCAAGTCCTTTCCCACCCAATCTACAATGGATAAGCTCTCTATGCTTGCCTGAATATGAAAAGTGATCCAATCGTAAATCAAAGCACTTTATGATGCTTTCATAACAAAGCACGTGCTGCATTGAAAATTGCAGTTGATATAACGAAGTACAATTTACAATGTTTCCTCCAATTCAACAGGGGTAACTGAAACCGACAGGTCCCGAAAATATGCAGAATTATACATTATGGACACCCAGCAAGCACTGCAAGAACGCCAGAACACAGCCAGAGAACAAAACTTGGACTTAGACATGGTGGCGCTGCTGCAAAACGAATTGATGGCAGTAAATCGGTTTGCTCAACATTTTAAAACAATGGGAGAAGTACTGGAAGAGCAAAGGCAGCAAGCCATTGCCAATGATCAGCCTATTCCCACATTCAAGATGATTATTACCGGTCGCCCAGAACAAGATCGAAGATATGATAATCCTACTGCCAGAGAAATTGCAGCAGTCTACACTACACGCAATGGCGGTGCTCCTAATCCCGAGAATAGAGAGCTTCAAATTCGAACAAGGCGTGGTAATCTTATGAAGATTAATGCCTTAGATCCCGTTGCGGATCCTCTAACCTATCCATTGTTGTTCTTTCAGGGCGATCGGGGTTACAGCTTGGACCTTCAACGTCTACCTACACGTCGAGGACAAGACCAGGAAAATCCTGATCGTGTCCACCGTGTCAGACTCACAATCGCCGAATATTATTCGTACCGAATACAAGTCAGAAATCAACTATCTACGATCCACCGCGCAACACTTCTCTTTCAACAATATCTGGTGGATGCATACACCAAAATAGAAGGAAACAAGCTCAACTGGATTTTGCACAATCAACGGCAATTACGTGCTGACAGTTATCGAGGCCTGATGGATCACCTGAACAGAAGGGCTGAAATCGAAAATCAAATGGCCAGGGCAAACAATCCCAACGAACCCCTTCATATTGATGTCGGTCGTGTTGTCATACTTCCCTCATCTTTTTCAGGCAGTCAACGAAATATGTACCAGAACTTTCAAGATGCAATGACTATCGTCAGAAAGTATGGCAAGCCTGACATCTTCCTAACCATGACGGCCAATCCCAGATGGAAGGAGATTTCAGAGAACATTCTACCACACCAGAAGGCGAATGACCGGCCTGACATCGTCACACGAGTATTTCAACAGAAACTACAAGAACTACTGGAAGATGTCCTTCACAAGCACATTCTCGGACACACTGTTGCACATGTATATGTCATCGAATTTCAGAAGAGAGGACTACCACATGCTCACATGATTCTGTTCCTCTCTCAGGCTGATAGACCACGAACACCTGAAGAGGTAACATCTATAGCAATAATTTATTATAGAGTAAAAGATAGATTTATTATACATTTATTATTGAGTATGAAATATTATCAGCAGTTGTATTGCTTAGTAAAAACACAATGCATTTTGATGTGTAGAGCTTACATGTGATATTTTTCCTCGAAACCTACAGGTAGATCGACTCATATCAGCTGAAATTCCGGACCCACAGGATGCAAGATATCACAAGTTAGTACTGAAGCACATGACACATGGACCATGCGGTGATATAAACCCCGGATGTGTTTGCATGGAGAATAACAAATGCAAGAAACGATTTCCGAAAGATCGCACTGCCGAAACACAAGTCAATGCGAATGGTTATCCCCTCTACAGACGACGCTGTCGTCACCCAGTCAATCTGGAAGATCGACTTCTAGATGATACATGGGTTGTGCCACATAATCGCCATCTTCTACTCAAGTATCAGTGTCACATTAATCTCGAAATATGTAGCACTGTGAAGTCCGTGAAATATATTTTCAAATATATTCATAAAGGACAAGACATGGCACACGTGGAAATTCTCGAAGGACAGCAGGAGCAAGTACCTCAAGATATTGAGCACGATGAAGTACGCCAATACATCAACGCTCGGTATATTGGACCACACGAAGCTGTTCACAGAATATTCCAATTTTCCATGCACGAGAAAAGTCACACTATAAAACGTCTGCATGTTCATCTACCTGATCAGCAGACCGTATACTTTCAGGATAATGGAAGGGTCGAACAATTACAAAACATCAATGAAAAAACCACACTGACGTCTTGGTTTGAATTGAATGCACAAGACCCGGCTGCACGCCAATATCTCTATCACGAAATTCCTGAACACTATGTTTTCAACGAGCGCACCAAAACATGGAAAGCAAGACAGCGGAGAACAATGCCTGTCATAGGCAGAATATATCAAGTTCACCCACGACCATGTGAGCAAAGATTCGCACTGAGACTATTGCTTCTCCATAAACGAGGTGCCACGTCGTTTGAAGATCTTCGCACGATAGAAGGAAACCTATGCAATTCCTTCAAAGACGCAGCTTTAGCTCTAGGTCTCTTGGAAGATGATGCTGAAATCATACGCTGTTTGGAGGAGGCAGTTATTTTTAACATGCCAATACAACTGAGACAGTTGTTTGCAACATTACTCCTTTTTCAAACACCTTCTGATATCGCAGCACTCTTTAACATGTTCAAAGAAGCATTGAGTGAAGATTTTGTACGGCGTGATCAACTCAATCATCCAGATATGGCCGTAGCTTTTGAAGACCGACACATGTATCAATGTCTACATGACATTGATGAAAATTTGAAAGTACATGGTCAATCGATCACTAATTATGCTGACCTTCCTCAACTTCCAGCCGACTATGTCATTCCTGAACGAGGTACTAATGTGTTAATTTCAAATATGTACTGTATTAGTACGAATATAATAATGTATTCTAACATCGTGCAGACAAGGGCATTTACGTATTTTTGGACATTTATTCTCCTGCTTTTCTTTCCAATTTTATTGCAATATATTTCACTTATTATTACAGAGGAAGATGACATCGATGTTGGCAATGCCAGAGAGGAAGGAGAACGAATGCTGGCCGCATTGAACCCTGAACAGCGAGCCATATACACGGGAATCACTGATGCTATCAACGCGCAATCCGAACAAAACTGTCACTTTGTTGACGGGCCGGCTGGAACCGGGAAAACTTTCCTTTACAACACGTTGGTTCACAATCTGCAAGCCAATGGACATAAAGTTCAGTGCATGGCGTGGTCAGGAATTGCTGCAACGCTGCTCATAAATGGTAGAACGTCACATTCTACCTTTCAAATTCCTATACCACTTCAAGCTGAATCAACGTGTAATGTCAAGAGACAGAGCAGGAGAGCACAGGTATTGCGCGAAACTACTCTCTTTATATGGGATGAAGCTTCCATGATTCCCGCACTTGCATTACAAGCAGTCGACCGACTGCTTCGAGACATTACACATGTCGACAGACCATTTGGTGGCAAGTTCATGCTACTTGGTGGAGACTTCAGACAGGTTCTACCTGTCGTCACGAAAGCAGGAAGGGAAAGAATTGTAGCAGAGACTCTAAAATCACACCAGATCGTTGATCTATGGACAAAGTTTCAGCAGCATCGCTTACACACCAACATGAGAGCCGTTCAAGATGATTCATACCGTGAATTCTCAGAATGGCTTCTCAGACTTGGCAACAAGCAAGAAGCACACGATGCACTGGACAACGTAATTCTGCCACAACAGATATGCACTTCATCTAAAGAAGACATGCTGAACTTCATTTTTCCCAGGCCGAACACACCAGATTCACACCTAATGATGGATCCTGTAACAATGTCTGAACGCTGTTGTCTGACTCCAAAGAATGACTTATCACATCAAGTAAACGACTTAATTTTGGACAGACTTCAAACACCCGAAAGAACTTATTACAGCACAGACAGTGTTGTCACAGACGATCCAGATGAGGAAGAGGCCTACCCCATTGAATTTCTCAACCAACTCACTCCGAATGGAATGCCGTTGCACAGACTTAAACTCAAGGTAGGAAGAGTACAATCTTTCATCCCATTAACATTAAATTATTATGTGCAAAGGTGGTGCACCATAAAAAAAGCATCAATAATGACAATAATATTCATTGCCTTAGGTTGGTGCAACGATCATTCTTCTGCGGAATCTCAATCCAAAGAAAGGTCTTTGCAACGGAACAAGACTCATAGTTCGGCATCTCCGACGTCACGTTATCACAGCAGAGATCATTACCAAGGAGCACAGAGGACAACGGGTCATGATTCCCAAGATCACAGTCTCCACTCAGGACACGGAAATGCCGTTCAAAATGAAACGCCGACAGTTTCCAGTCAGACTTGCATACTGCTTGACAATCAACAAGGCACAGGGGCAATCCCTGAGGTATGTTGGTTTGTACTTACCTGAGCCCGTGTTCACACATGGTCAATTATATGTGGCCATGTCCAGAGCAACATCATTTAACGGGCTCAAAGTATACCTCCCAGAGGAAACACACAGGAAAACAAAGAACATTGTTTTCCAGGAAGTCCTGTAAATGCTTCATCCTAGAGCGACCATCTGCACAGTTGCTCTACAGAGGGCTGCCTACCAAAACGCACATACACACATTCAAGGGTACGGGTATTGTGTGTCAACGCAGATCACGTCGCACATAAGTGTGATGTACAGCCATTACTGGCACCTTTCTAGAATGCATTCATTCTAGATAACAGTGATCTGCGGAGACCAACTGGACATTACACCCTCCACATGTCCAGGGGTGACTGCACCACACACAGCAGTCGGCACAGTCCTGAATCCTGCGTAGCGCCCGATTATTAAGAGTTATGCGTTGCCATTTTCTCCGATATTGCCTATGGGAAAGTGGATTTCCTTACTCTGTGAAAACTGCAAGTTGTCCCTTAAGGATAGTTACTTTTTTCAAAACATCGCACTAACAATAACATCTCCTTTTAATACATGAAAACTTGATCTAAAATCTATAGAGGCCCCTTTAGTGTTTACTGTTATATACTTCCAAATTTCAATTGCACTTTTCAATTGAAATTCCGATGCAAGGTATGATACTTACAATATAATTTGTCTCTTTCACTTTGTAGATCTACTGATGCACATGATTGTACAAATGCAAGTATTGGAGATTTCATACCTATTGCTTTATCAAAATTCAATGCAACACTGTCATCTTATCATCGGAACAAAATCATACCTCTGTAAGTCAACATTAATTTAAATTCTGGATGCTCATCATAGATGGTCCTTTACTGTTTATATACAAAGGACCACTGGCAAGTGTCAATAGATGCATTCAACTGATAGCAGGCTAATTGTTGTTGTCCCTAAAACATAACAAACTTTCATGTTGCATCTTATCTACCGTACCATCAGTACGAGGCTTACCTGATGAAAACGAGGATTTTGAAATGAAAAGGAGGCTGATCGCTCATACTAATTTTCAGGCATGTTAAACACTACAATCGTGACAATAGATAGACAGGGGAGCCAGGGCGAGCCAAACCACTGTACCTGGGGTGGGAAAGGGCATGAGCGTTAGCGAATGCAGCGCACGAAGTGCGCCAACCACATTAAACTTTTTGTACTTGACGGGCTCCGGGAAGCGAGCGTAGCGAGCGCCCCCGGCTAGTCTACATATAATAAAATGTGATCACACGTGACCCGCCGACTCTGAACAATGACTTATTGTTTGGTGAACAATCACCATTGTCTTTTGAACAATCGACGTTCGAAAAAACAATGGGATCAAAGGAGCGGGCGTTGCCACTCAAAGGCTTTTTTCCTGGGGGTCAATAAGGGTGCAAATTGGTATGGAAATGATCGCTGCATTGTGCTGACCAAAGTAAGGTATGAGCGGGAGCGAATGCAGCGCGCGAAGCGCGCCAACCAGATTAACCTTTGTTGCTTGGGGGGCTCCGGGGAGGGAGCGTAGCGACCGGGCCCCGGCTAGTCTATATATAATAAAATGTGATCACACGTGACCCGCCCACTGTGAACAATGTCCATTGTCTTTTGAACAATCGACGTTCGAAAAAACAATGGGATCAAAGGAATTTCCTTGATATCACAAAGGCTTTTTTTCTGGGGGCCAATAAGGGTGCAAATTGGTATCAAAATGATCGCTGCATTGTGCTGACCAAAGTAAGGTATGTAGCTAATTTCTACTCCAAACGGTTCGGGAGTTATGGCCCATTTTGTGTTCCTACTTTCTAGAAAGTTCCGAGGACGGAGTTAATGAGATGCAAAACGAGCAGGGAGAAGCACGTGTTTTTTTAGTTGAACGGGCGGCAAGTTGCTGGGGTTTAAGCGTGAATACGTGCCGGAAATCAATTGTAAAGACCTGTCAATTGTTGTCAAGACCTGTGGAGACAATTGGTGAACAATTATTTCAAGGTATTTCCTTTATTCAATTGTTTTTAGCTGAAAATAGCACGAGTTTGGTTTTGTTTCACCTCACGTTTTTCTTTCGGCTCGAGGGCCTAATCAAAACACTTGCATTTGCGAAAATTAATTTTTAACCTGCCAAAACTTTGTTTTTTTCACCCAAATACTTTCGATACTTATTCGCCAAGGTATCAGCTTCATGTTGGTGTCATTTGAGTTAAAATGGACAAAGTTTGACCAAGTTAGGGGAATTTTTGTGTTTTTTTAGTTGGCTGATGAATAAATTTTTTCACGGCTTTTGTCTTGGATTGTACTAGATACTCGCTTAAAATTCAAAACAACACTGTTAAGAAATGTGAATATTTTTATCGGATTCGCTGTTTTCTTAGCTACAGTTTGATATAATTTTTATTAGAGATTGAGTTTAAATTTTCCAGGATTGATTAAATTTTTGAAGGCAACTTTTTTTTTCAAACTTCACACTGAAGCTATCAATCTTCGTCTTTCAGGGGGGCGGCAGGGTGGGCGCTTGGCGGTCGATTGCCAGGGGGGAAGATTCGAGCTCCCACCTTTACTTTCTTTAGAAATGTTGCGTCGTAGTACATATTGTAGGGTATGTATGGTAGGGTATGTAGTGTAGGGTATGCATTGTTTGGTATGTATTGTAGGGTATGTATTGCAGGGTATTTATTGTAGGGTATTTATTGTAGGGTATGTATTGTAGGGTATTTATTGTACGGTATTTATTGTAGGGTATGTATTGTAGGGTATGTATTGTAGGGTATGCATTGTAGGGTATGTGTTGTAGGGTATGTATTGTAAGGTATTTATTGTAGGGTATGTATTGTAGGGTATGTATCGTAGGGTATGTATTGTAGGGTATGTATTGTAGGGTATGTATGTAGGGTATGTATTGTGGGGTATGTATTGTAGGGTATTTATTGTAGGGTATCTATTGTAGGGTATGTATGTAGGGTATCTATTGTAGGGTATGTATTGTAAGGTATTTATTGTAGGGTATGTATTGTAGGGTATGTTATGTAGGGCATGTATTGTAGGGTACGTATTGTAGGGTATGTATTGTAGGGTATGTACTGTAGGGTATGTATTGTAGGGTATGTATTGTAGGGTATGTATTGTAAGGTATTTATTGTAGGGTATGTATTGTAGGGTATGTATTGTAGGGTATGTTATGTAGGGCATGTATTGTAGGGAATGTATTGTAGGGTATGTATTGTAGGGTATGTATAATAGGCTTTGTATTGTAGGGTATGTATTGTAGGTTATGTATTGTAGGGTATGTATTGAAGGGTATGTATTGTAGGGTTTGTATTGTAGGTTATGTATTGTATGGTATGTATTGTAGGGTATGTTATGTAGGGCATGTATTGTAGGGTATGTATTGTAGGTTATGTATTGTAGGGTATGTATTGTAGGGTATGTATTGTAGGGTTTGTATTGTAGGTTATGTATTGTAGGGTATGTATTGTAGGGTATGTATTGTAGGGTTTGTATTGTAGGGTATGCATTGTAGGGTATGTATTGTAGGGTTTGTATTGTAGGTTATGTATTGTATGGTATGTATTGTAGGGTATGTTATGTAGGGCATGTATTGTAGGGTATGTATTGTAGGTTATGTATTGTAGGGTATGTACTGTAGGGTATGTATTGTAGGGTTTGTGTTGTAGGTTATGTATTGTAGGGTATGTATTGTAGGGTATGTATTGTAGGGTTTGTATTGTAGGTTATGTATTGTAGGGTATGTATTGTAGGGTTTGTATTGTAGGGTATGCATTGTAGGGTATGTATTGTAGGGTTTGTATTGTAGGTTATGTATTGTATGGTATGTATTGTAGGGTATGTTATGTAGGGCATGTATTGTAGGGTATGTATTGTAGGTTATGTATTGTAGGGTATGTATTGTAGGGTATGTATTGTAGGGTATGTATTGTAGGGTATTTATTGTAGGGTATTTATTGTAGGGTATGTATTGTAGGATATGTATTGTAGGGTATGTATTGTAGGGTATTTATTGTAGGGTATTTTTTGTAGGGTATGTATTGTAGGATATGTATTGTAGGCTATATATTGTAGGGTATGTATTGTAGGGTATGTATTGTAGGGTATGTATTGTAGGGTATGTATCGTAGGGTATGTTATGTAGGGTATGTATTGTAGTGTTTGTATTGTAGGGTATGTATGTAGGGTATGTATTGTAGGGTATGTATTGTAAGGTATTTATTGTAGGGTATGTATTGTAGGGTATGTTATGTAGGGCATGTATTGTAGGGTATGTATTGTAGGGTATGTATTGTAAGGTATTTATTGTAGGGTATGTATTGTAGGGTATGTATTGTAGGGTATGTATTGTAGGGTATGTTATGTAGGGTATGTGTTATAGGGTATGTATTGTAGGGTATTTATTGTAGGGTATTTATTGTAGGGTATTTATTGTAGGGTATGTATTGTAGGGTATTTATTGTAAGGTATGTATTGTAGGGTATATTTTGTATGGTATGTATTGTAGGGTATGTATTGTAGGGTATGTATTGTAGGGTATGTTCTGTAGGGTATGTATTGTAAGGTATGTATTGTAGGGTATTTATTGTAGGGTATGCATTGTAGGGTATGTATTGTAGGGTATGTATTGTAGGGTATGTATTGTAGGGTATGTAGTGTAGGGTATGTATGTAGGGTATGTATTGTAGGGTATGTATTGTAGGGTATTTATTGTAGGGTATTTATTGTGCGATATGTATTGTAGGGTATGTAATGTAAGGTATGTATTGTAGGGTATTTATTCTAGGGTATGTATTGTAGGATATGTATTGTAGGGTATGTATTGTAGGGTATGTATTGTAGGGTATTTATTGTAGGGTATTTATTGTAGGGTATGTATTGTAGGATATGTATTGTAGGGTATGTATTGTAGGGTATTTATTGTAGGGTATTTATTGTAGGGTATGTATTGTAGGATATGTGTTGTAGGCTATATATTGTAGGGTATGTATTGTAGGGTATGTATTGTAGGGTATGTATTGTAGTGTATGTATTGTAGGTTATGTATTGTAGGGTTTGTATGTATGTATCGGCATGAGCGGCAGCGAATGCAGCGCGCAAAGCGCGCCAACCAGATTAAGCTTTGTCTACCTGACGGGCTCCGGGGAGGGAGCGAAGCGACCGAATCCGGCCCATGTATGTATGTATGTAGGTATGTATGTATGAAGGTATGTATGTATGTAGGTAGGTATGTATGTATGTATGTATGTATGTATGTATGTATGTATGTAGGTATGTAGGTATGTATGTATGTAGGTATGTATGTATGTATGTATATATGTATGGGCATGAGCGGGAGCGAATGCAGCGCGCGAAGCGCGACAACCACACTAAACTTTTGTTGCTTGGGGGGCTCCGGGGAGGGAGCGTAGCGACCGGGCCCCCGGCTACAGACTCAAGTTGGTGTGTAGGGCATGTATTGTAGGGTATGTTATGTAGGGCATCTATTGTAGGTTATGTATTGTAGGGTATGTATTGTAGGGTATGTATTGTAGGGTTTGTATTGTAGGTTATGTATTGTAGGGTATGTATTGTAGGGTATGTATTGTAGGGTTTGTATTGTAGGGTATGCATTGTAGGGTATGTATTGTAGGGTTTGTATTGTAGGTTATGTATTGTATGGTATGTATTGTAGGGTATGTTATGTAGGGCATGTATTGTAGGGTATGTATTGTAGGTTATGTATTGTAGGGTATGTATTGTAGGGTATGTATTGTAGGGTTTGTATTGTAGGTTATGTATTGTAGGGTATGTATTGTAGGGTATGTATTGTAGGGTTTGTATTGTAGGGTATGCATTGTAGGGTATGTATTGTAGGGTATATATTGTAGGGTGTTTATTGTAGGGTTTGTATTGTAGGGTATGTATTGTAGGGTATCTATTGTAGGGTATGTATGTAGGGTATTTATTGTAGGGTATGTATTGTAAGGTATTTATTGTAGGGTATGTATTGTAGGGTATGTTATGTAGGGCATGTATTGTAGGGTACGTATTGTAGGGTATGTATTGTAGGGTATGTACTGTAGGGTATGTATTGTAGGGTGTGTATTGTAGGGTATGTATGTATGTATCGGCATGAGCGGTAGCGAATGCAGCGCGTGAAGCGCCCCAACCAGACTAAACTTTTGTTGCTTGGGGGGCTCCGGGGAGGGAGCGAAGCGACCGAACCCGGCTCATGTATGTATGTATGTATGTTTGTATGTATGTATGTATGTATGTATGTATGTAGGTAGGTATGTATGTATGTATGCATGGGCATGAGCGGGAGCGAATGCAGCGCGCGAAGCTTGCCAACCACATTAAGCTTTTGTTGCTTGGGGGGCTCCGGGGAGGGAGCGTAGCGACCGGGCCCCCGGCTAGTCTAAATATACTATTCTACGATCACACGTGACCCGCCGACTGTGAACAATGCCCATTGTCTTTTGAACAATCGACGTTCGACCAAACAATGGGATCAAAGGAAATTCGTTGTGATCAAAAAGGCTTTTTTCCTGGGGGTCAATAAGGATGGAAATGGCTATAGAAATGATCGCTGCATTGCGCTGATCACAGTAAAGCTTTCCGCTAAGTTCTACTCCAAACGGTTCGGGAGTTATGGCCCATTTTGTGTTCCGACTTTCTAGAAAGTTCCCCTGATGGAGTTAATGAGATGCAAAACGAGCAGGGAAAAGCACGTGTTTTTTTAGTTGAACGGGCGGCAAGTTGCTCGAGTTTAAACGTGAATACGTGCCGGAAATCAATTGTAAAGGCATGTCAATTGTTCTCAGGACCTGTGGAGACAATGTGTGGACAATTGGGACAAGGTATTTCCTTTATTTAATTGTTTTTGGCTGAAAATAACAGGAGTTTTGTTTTGTTTAACCTCACGTTTTTCTTTCGGCTCGAGGGCCTAACCAAAACACGAAGACAATTTTGATTTACTCTGGTCGTTCTGGACCGATTTTCTCCATTTAAACTTTCGATAACTGTTTATTTACACGATAACTAAAGTTATATGGCTTTTTTTTTTTGTTTTGTTGATATTCATCTGTTTTTGGACAGTTTTAGCCGAGTTTGGATTTTGCTGGAAAACACGAAATTTTCACTCAACACGCGTGTGTTTTGCATTCGACAAAATTAATTTTTAACCTGCCAAAACTTTGTTTTTTTCACCCAAATACTTTCCATAAATGTTCGCCAAGCTATTAGCTTCATGTTGATATTTTCGTGGGTTGTGTAAGACAAAAATTGGCCACGTTAATTAAATTTGAAAGTTGGTGAATCGTGTTTTAAATGCTATGTTTTGCACGGGTTTCATTTCAGGGCTATTTTTGATCAACAAAATCATGTCTTGGACATCAAAAATGTACAACTAAAATTGCGAAAAGCATTTCAAATGCACCCAATTACTTTCGATACTTATTTGCCAAGGTATTAGCTTGATGCTGGTGTAATTTGAGTTCAAATGGACAAATTTTGACCAAGTTAGGGGAATTTTTGTGTTCTTAAAGTTGGCTGATGAAGAAATTTTTTCACGGCTTTTGTGTTGGACTCCACTAAATACTCTCTTAAAAATCGAAACAACACTGTTAAGAAATGTGAATATATTTATCGGATTCGCTGTTTTCTTAGCTACAGTTTGATATATATTTTATTACAGATTGAGTTTAAATTTTCAAAGATTGATTAAATTTTTGAAGGCAACTTTTTTTTTCAAACTTCACACTGAAGCTAGCAACTTTCGGAAGCGGCTTTCAGGGGGGCAGCGTGGGCGCGGGGCGGTCGCTTGGCAGGGGGGAAGACTCAACCTCCCACCTTTACTTTCTTTAGAAATGTGGCGTCGTGTGTATTGTAGGGTATGTATTGTAGGGTATGTATTGTAGGGTATGTATTGTAGGATATGTATCGTAGGGTATGTATTGTAGGGTATGTATTGTAGGTTATGTATTGTAGGGTATGTATTGTAGGGTATGTATTGTAGGGTATGTATTGTAAAGTATGTATTGTAGGGTATGTATGTAGGGTATGTATTGTAGGGTATGTATTGTAGGGTATGTATGTAGGGTATGTATTGTGTTGTATGTAGGGTATGTATTGTAGGGTATGTATTGTAGGGTATGTATTGTAGGGTATGTATTGTAGGGTATGTATTGTAGGGTATGTATTGTAGGGTATGTATTGTAGGGTATGTATTGTAGGGTATGTATTGTAGGGTATGTATTGTAGGGTATGTATTGTAGGGTATGTATTGTAGGGTATGTATTTAGGGTTGTATTTGGTATTTTTAGGGTATGTATTGTAGGGTATGTATTTTAGGTATGTATTTTAGGGTATGTATTGTAGGTATGTATTGTAGGGTATGTATTGTAGGGTATGTATTGTAGGGTATGTATTGTAGGGTATGTATTGTAGGGTATGTATTGTAGGGTATGTATTGTAGGGTATGTATGTAGGGTATGTATTGTAGGGTATGTATTGTAGGGTATGTATTGTAGGGTATGTATTGTAGGGTATGTATTGTAGGGTATGTATTGTAGGGTATGTATTGTAGGGTATGTATTGTAGGGTTTGTATTGTAGGGTATTTATAGTAGGGTATGTATGTAGGGTATTATTGTAGGGTATGTATTGTAGGGTATGTATTGTAGGGTATGTATGGTAGGGTATGTTATGTAGGGTATGTATTGTAGGGTATCTATTGTAGGGTTTGTATTGTAGGGTATGTATTGTAGGGTATTTATTGTAGGGTATGTATTGTATGGTATTTATTGTAGGGTATGTATTGTAGGGTATGTATTGTAGGGTATGTATAGTAGGGTATGTTATGTAGGGTATGTATTGTAGGGTATGTTATGTAGGGTATGTGTTGTAGGGTATGTATTGTAGGGTATGTGTTGTAGGGTATGTATTGTAGGGTATGTATTGTAGGGTATGTATCGTATGGTATGTATCGTAGGGTTTGTATTGTAGGGTATGTATTGTAGGGTATGTTATGTAGGGTATGTGTTGTAGGGTATGTATTGTAGGGTATGTATCGTAGGGTATGTATTTTAGGGTATGTATTTTAGGGTATGTATTGTAGGGCGGTCGCTTGGCAGGGGGGAAGACTCAACCTCCCACCTTTACTTTCTTTAGAAATATGGCGTCGTGTGTATTGTAGGGTATGTATTGTAGGGTATGTATTGTGGGGTATGTATTGTAGGGTATGTATTGTAAAGTATGTATTGTAGGGTATGTATGTAGGGTATGTATTGTAGGGTATGTATTGTAGGGTATGTATTGTAGGGTATGTATTGTAGGGTATATATGTAGGGTATGTATTGTAGGGTATGTATTGTAGGGTATGTATTGTAGGGTATGTATTGTAGGGTATGTATTGTAGGGTATGTATTGTAGGGTATGTATTGTAGGGTATTTATAGTAGGGTACGTATTGTAGGGTATGTATTTTAGGGTATGTATTTTAGGGTATGTATTGTAAGGTATGTATTTTAGGGTATGTATTGTAAGGTATGTATCGTAGGGTATGTTTGTAGGGTTGTATTGTAAGGTATGTATTGTAGGTATGTATTGTAGGGTATGTATTGTAGGGTATGTATTGTAGGGTATGTATTGTAGGGTATGTATGTAGGGTATGTATTGTAGGGTATGTATTGTAGGGTATGTATTGTAGGGTATGTATTGTAGGGTATGTATTGTAGGGTATGTATTGTAGGGTATGTATTGTAGGGTATGTATTGTAGGGTATGTATGTAGGGTATGTATTGTAGGGTATGTATTGTAGGGTATGTATTGTAGGGTATGTATAGTAGGGTAGTATTGTAGGTATGTATTTTAGGGTATGTATTTTAGGGTATGTATTGTAAGGTATGTATTTTAGGGTATGTATTGCAAGGTATGTATCGTAGGGTATGTATTGTAGGGTATGTATTGTAAGGTATCTATTGTAGGGTATGTATGTATATGTATGTAGGGTATTATTGTAGGTATGTATTGTAGGTATGTATTGTAGGGTATGTATGTAGGTATTATTGTAGGGTATGTATGTAGGGTATGTATTGTGGGTATGTATTGTAGGGTATGTATTGTAGGTATGTATTGTAGGGTATGTATTGTAGGGTATGTATTGTAGGGTATGTATTGTAGGGTATGTATGTAGGGTATGTATTGTAGGGGTATGTATTGTAGGGTTTTGTATTGTAGGGTATTTATAGTAGGGTATGTATTGTAGGGTATGTATTTTAGGGTATGTATTTTAGGGTATGTATTGTAAGGTATGTATTTTAGGGTATGTATTGTAAGGTATGTATCGTAGGGTATGCATTGTAGGGTATGTATTGTAAGGTATGTATTGTAGGGTATGTATTGTAGGGCATGTATTGTAGGGTATGTTATGTAGGGTATGTATTGTAGGGTATGTATGGTGGGTATGTATTTTAGGGTATTTATAGTAGGGTATGTATTGTAGGGTATGTATAGTAGGGTATGTTATGTAGGGTATGTATTGTAGGGTATCTATTGTAGGGTATGTATTGTAGGGTATGTATTGTAGGGTATGTATTGTAGGGTATTTATTGTAGGGTATGTATCGTAGGGTATTTATTGTAGGGTATGTATTGTAGGGTATGTATTGCAAGGTATGTATTGTAGGGTATGTATTGTAGGGTATGTATCGTAGGGTATGTATCGTAGGGTATGTATCGTAGGGTATGTATTGTAGGGTATGCTATGTAGGGTATGTATTGTAGGGTATTTATTGTAGGGGCATGAGCGGTAGCAAACGCAGCGTGCGAAGCGTGCCAACCAGATTAAGCTTTGTTTACTTGACGGGCTCCGGGGAGGGAGCGTAGCGACCGAACCCGGCTCACGTATGTATGTATGTATGTATGTATGTATGTATGTAAGTATGTATGTATGTATGTATGTATGGGCATGAGCGGCAGCGAATGCAGCGCGCGAAGCGCGCAAACCACATTAAGCTTTGCTTACTTGACGGGCTCCGGGGAGGGAGCGAAGCGACCGAACCCGGCTCATGTACGTATGTATGTATGTATGTATGTATGTATGTATGTATGTATGTATGTATGTATGTATGTATTTATGTATGTATGTATGGGCATGAGCGGGAGCGAATGCAGCGCGCGAAGCGCGCCAACCACATTAAGCTTTTGTTGCTTGGGGGGCTCCGGGGAGGGAGCGTAGCGACCGGGCCCCCGGCTAGTCTAATATTACTATTCTGCGATGTCACGTGACGGTGGCGAAACTCTGCCTAAAACAATAGATTCGACCCGAAACAATAGGTCGAACGCCTCAAAACAATGGGACGAAACGGCGAATCGGTGATCAATAAGGCTTTTTTCAATGGGGTCGCAAAAGGTTGGCACTTGCATGGAAAGGCTCCGTTTCTGGAGTAGGCAAAAGTTATCTATTTTTGGAAGCCTATTTTAAAAGAATTTTTGAGTTATTCCATTAATTGCTCCACTAATTGTGCTATCACGAAAAAACGACGGTTTACGCTGGCGAAACTTCCAAATTCGCGTCCCCGACTCCATTTTCGAAAAGAGTATTCGCTCTTCACGTGACCCGTTTCGCCTTTTCCTGCAATTTGATTGGCTCTTTCGCAACTTCACGTGAACAGTTACGCCTTTTTCGTTATCATGCAAATTTGCCCTCGGCAGGCAGCAGGTACTTTTGGAGAAGACGCGTGTTTTTGTTTTGTACACAAAAAGTGAGGTGGGCGCCTTTCAAAGTGTTTTACCCAGCTGAATTATCTTTGTAAAGAGCTCTTAATTGTTTGAAAGACCCCTGGAGAGTTGCAGGAAACAATAGAGAACACAGGTGATAGCTTTGTTTTGTTTTTTGAATGAAATAGTTGTGGGTTTTGTAGTAGGCGACCGCCATTGTTGCTTCGGCATGCTGACAACGTTTAGGCCATGGTCAAAGTTTTGAATTTTTCCGGCCCTATTTGCACGATTTTCCCCATTTAAATTTTTGACAAGTGTTGTCTGATAACACAACTAAAATAATGTGTTGTTTTTTTTGTTTTTTTTTTGTTTTTTTACGATTTCCAACAAAGTTGCTTTTCACTCGGGAAGGAGCAATTTTTCACGCAACACGCGTTGTTTTTGCATTTGCGAAAATTCAATTTTAGCCTGCCACAATTGATTATTTTTTACCCAAACACTTTCGATAATTGTTCCCCAACATATTACCTTCATGTTGGTATTTTTTTAGTTCAACTGGGTCACTATTTGCCACGGTAAATACTATTTTTACTTGCTAAAGCTATCAACTTTCAGAAACAGCTTTCAGGGGGGCAGCGTGGACACGGGGCGGTCGCTTGGCAGGGGGGAAGATTTGACCTCCCACCTTTACTTTCTTTAGAAATGTTGCGTCGTAATATGTATTGTAGGGTATGTATTGTAGGGTATGTATAGTAGGGTATGTATTGTAGGGTATGTATTGTAGGATATGTATTGTAGGGTATGTATTGTAGGGTTTGTATTGTAGGGTATGTATTGTAGGGTATGTATTGTAGGGTATGTGTTGTATTGTATGTATTGTAGGCTATGTGTTTATTCTATGTATTGTAGGGTATGTTATGTAGGGTATGTATTGTAGGGTATGTATTGTAGGGTATGTATTGTAGGGTATGTATTGTAGGGTATGTATTGTAGGGTATGTATAGTAGGGTATGTATTGTAGGGTATGTATTGTAGGATATGTATTGTAGGGTATGTATTGTAGGGTTTGTATTGTAGGGTATGTATTGTAGGGTATGTATTGTAGGGTATGTGTTGTATTGTATGTATTGTAGGGTATGTGTTGTATTCTATGTATTGTAGGGTATGTTATGTAGGGTATATATAGTAGGGTATGTATTGTAGGGTATGTATTGTAGGGTATGTATTGTAGGGTATGTATTGTAGGGTTTGTATTGTAGGGTATGTATTGTAGGGTATGTATTGTAGGGTATGTATTGTAGGGTATGTATTGTAGGATATGTATTGTAGGGTATGTATTGTAGGGTTTGTATTGTAGGGTATGTATTGTAGGGTATGTATTGTAGGGTATGTGTTGTATTGTATGTATTGTAGGCTATGTGTTTATTCTATGTATTGTAGGGTATGTTATGTAGGGTATGTATTGTAGGGTATGTATTGTAGGGTATGTATTGTAGGGTATGTATTGTAGGGTATGTATTGTAGGGTATGTATAGTAGGGTATGTATTGTAGGGTATGTATTGTAGGATATGTATTGTAGGGTATGTATTGTAGGGTTTGTATTGTAGGGTATGTATTGTAGGGTATGTATTGTAGGGTATGTGTTGTATTGTATGTATTGTAGGGTATGTATTGTATTCTATGTATTTAGGGTATGTTATGTAGGGTATATATAGTAGGGTATGTATTGTAGGGTATGTATTGTAGGGTATGTATTGTAGGGTATGTATTGTAGGGTTTGTATTGTAGGGTATGTATTGTAGGGTATGTATTGTAGGGTATGTATTGTAGGGTATGTATGTAGTTTGTATGTATGTATGTATGTATGGGCATGAGCGGTAGTGAATGCAGCGCGCTAAGCGCGCCAACCAGATTAAGCATTTTTTACTTGACGGGCTGGGGCGAACGAGCGAAGCGAGTGAAGACCCCTAGTCTACATCAATTCTGCTTAAGTATTCAACACATGCTTCTTCTGGCAATGTCATATGTACATCAACTATATCAATGCCATTTCCTGTGACAGTGTCTTCCCACTCGGGGTTTGAAAGAGGACCATTCCAGTCAATCCCATAACCTTGCACCATTATCTGAAAATAACTGTAACTTTTGTAGTTGTGAGGATTTTCAGTGGAAAGTTGTCCAAAAAGTTGATTCTACACCAACAAGAAATTTTCAAGTAGGATGATCGTAAGAGAATTTTGGCTGATTGAAGGTAAAACAAAACAAAGCTATCACCTGTGTTCTCAATTGTTTCATGTAATTTTTCAGAGGTCTCTCAAACAATTAGCACGGCTCTACAAAGATAATTCAGGTCGTAAAACATTTTGAAAGGCGCCCAGTTATCCTTTGTGTTGAAAACAAAAACACGAGTCTTCTCCAAAAGTACCTCCTGTTCAACCCGAGGGCTAATTTGCATGATAACGAAAAACACGTGACTTTTCACGTGAAGCCACGAGAGAGCCAATCAAATTGCAGGAAAAGGCGAAATGGGTCACGTGAAGAGCGAAAACTCTGTTCGAAAATGGAGTTCGCGACACAAATTTGGAAGTTTCGCCAGCGTAAACCGTCGTTTTTTCGTGATAGCACAATTAGTGGAGCAATTAATGGAATAACTCAAAAATTCTTTTAAAATAGGCTTGCAAAAATAGATAACTTTTGCCTACTCCAGAAACGGAGCCTTTCCATGCAAGTGTCAACCTTTTGCGACCCCATTGAAAAAAGCCTTATTGATCACCGATTCGCCGTTTCGTCCCATTGTTTTGAGGCGTTCGACCTATTGTTTCGGGTCGAATCTATTGTTTTTGGCAGAGTTTCGCCACCATCACGTGACATCACAGAATAGTAATATTAGATTCCAAATTTAAATTGCAGTTTTCATGAACAAGGAAACCTTGAACAAAGGTTACCCCTTGAAGTTGGTGTTCGAGCTTTAAACTAATGTAACCGGCAATCTTCTTTTTTTACTATGACCAAACTTAATGGTAAAAACGCACGATGAACAACAAGACAAACCACATCCGTATCGTTGCTCTGTGCCACGCGAGTATGAATTCCTATTGAACAATGCTGTCAACGTGGCAGAACATTCCACATGATGAATGAAGAACACTCCACATGATGTAACACCGCTAACTTTTCAAATAAGAATTTGAAACAGCTTGGCGTGGCATCACAAAAGCTCATCGAACAGCACAACTTGAAGTTGGTAAACTATTTCCAAATTTACAAGGGACATTTTCAATGTATGATACAGGTAATACAGATCTTCTTTTTAACTCATTCCCAATCCAATTTCCTCAAGTTGTTAAACCAGCTTAATCTGGGTTAGGCCATGCTAACTTCACTGACTGGAACGAACTCGAAAATTTAGATTAGTTATTTTATACCTTCATAGTTTACTTGCTTCCAAAATAAATGTTTTATGCCCTGACTACATGTGCCTCCAGTACTAGCTTGGATTTAAAATGATTTAGGAAGTATTTCCCAATTTATAGATTTTTTACTGTTCATTTTGCCTTCATGTGTCAGTCACAAGCAAAATATATTGACATCGCCATGAAACTATTTTTATCTTCAATATTGATGATGGATGAAGTATTCATAGACCATTGGAAAGATAATTTTCACTTATTTTGCATTTCAAACATCTTCTTCCATGTAATCCACAAGGGCTATTGATCATCATGGCTGTACAACTGTCATGTTGTCCTATTATCCTGTAACTAATCATATGGTCATTTGATTGATTATTAATTCTTCCTTTTTTCCTGTATGATTCTTAGTGAAACAAATACTGAAGTGCTTAACCGAAGCTGTCAATGTCACTAATACTTGCTATTCATACCATGCAAATGTCAAATGACCGAAACAAAAATTTACTACACTATGCATGAAATGTCAATGCAAACCTTGAAAAACTCATGATAAAGAATTCTGTTAATGTAAGTTTCTATCACATTGTAATTTAAGCAGCTTTTGTGTCAGGTTATTGCCTAATTATAATAGACTTATATGGGACACTGGTAAAATAACAATGTATTACTTTTATTGTTGGCATGCAGCTGCAATACTTGCACAAAATTAATGCTCATCTGTTATGCCATATTATTAGTAAAATTTAAGTCCATTGTTCTGCTAACCTACCCACAGTTACAATTTACATTTGTTCAACTTTTCACTATCCCTTCACAAAAAGTTTTGTGCTTTCAAAGGTCAATTGCCATCTTATGATGCAATATTCCATGTCAATGCAAAAATCGTCAATACGAGGCTTATTTTGTCAAAACAAGGCCAATGTCTCAAACTTTATTCTACACCCCCTAAAGTGATGTGTACTATCTGGAAACATGACTAAAAGCAAATACTAAGGTGAACCTAGGGAGCAAACCCATTGTAAGTGGGGTTGAAAGGGGCATGAGCGCAAGCGAATGTGCGCCAACGAGATTAAGCTTTTTTTACTTGACTAGTCTAATATACATATTCTGCGGAGTCATGTGACAAGAGCTCGAAACTACGCCGAAACAATAGATTCCACCCGAAACAATAGATCAAACGCACAAAAACAATGGGACGAAACGGCAATTCGGTGATCAATAAGGCTTTTTTGAATGGGGTTGGAAAAGGTTGACACTTGCATGGAAAGGCTCTGTTTCTAAAGTAGGCAAAAGTTATCTATTTTTTGGAAGCCTATTTTAAACAAATTTTTTAGTTATTCCATTAATTGTTCCACTAATTGTGCTATCATGAAGAAACAACGGTTTACGCTGGTAAAACTTCCAAATTAGCGTCCCGACTCCATTTTGGAACAAAGTATTCGCTCTTCCCGTTTTGCCTTTTGCTGCAATTTGATTGGCTCTTTTCGCGCGACTCATTATTTGCCCTGGGGTTGCAGCAGGTACTTTTCGAGAAGACAACGTGCGTGTTTTTCCTTTGCACAGAAAGTGTTTATGAGCTGATTTATCTTTGTAAAGAGCTGCTAATTGTTTCAAAGACCCCTGGAGAGTTGAAGGAAACAATTCGGAATGCAGGTGACAGCTGGCACAGGGAAAACATTTCTCTACAACACATTGGTTCGTAATCTTCATGCATCTGGGCACAAAGTTCAGTGCATGGCTTGGTCAGGAATTGCAGCTACACTGCTTATTGACGGCAGAACATCACATTCACAATTCCAAATTCCAATACCATTGACGCTGGAATCAAGATGCATTGTCAAGAGACAGAGCCGAAGAGCACAAGTGTTGCGTGAAACAACCCTGTTCATATGGGATGAAGCGTCAATGATACCAGCATTGGCATTACAAACAGTTGACAGACTGCTTGGGAATATATCACAAGAGTTAATAAGCCATTTGGTGCCAAATTCATGTTACTTGGTGGCGATTTCAGACAAGTTCTACCTGTTGTTCCCAAGGCAGCAAGGGAGAAAATCGTATCAGAGTCTTAAATCATATCAAATCATTGATTTGTGGGCCACAGTTTCGACAACATCGCCTGCACACGAACATGAGAGCTGTTCAAGATGGATCTTACAGAGAATTCTCAGAATGGCTTCTAAGGCTCGGCAACAAACAAGAACAACATGATGCACGTGACAATATCACTTTGCCACATCAAATATGCACATCTTCGCAAGAGGAAATGCTCAACTTCATATATCCCCAGCCTAATACACCACAGTCGCACCTCATGCTGGATCCTGTAACCATGTCAGAACGTTGTTGTCTTACCCCAAAGAATGACTTCTCACATCAAATCAATGACATCATTCTGGAAAGACTACAAACTCCTGACAGAACATACTACAGCACAAACTGTGTGATAACAGAGGATCCAGATGAGGAGGCGGCATATCCAATCGAGTTTCTCAACAATCTAACTCCTAACGGAATGCCGTTACATCGACTTAGACTCAAGGTATAATCTTCCTCTGTAATAATTATGTATGCAGGAATTGACATCCACACTGATAGCAATTTTTAAGCATGATTTTCCTTCAGTAATATAATAATACTATGCAATACATATTGTAATTTCCAACTCTCTTTGTTTAAAGTTGGTGCAACAATCATTCTTCTGAGGAATCTAAATCCAAAGAAAGGCCTTTGCAATGGCACAAGACTTATGGTACGCCATCTCTGACGTAACGTGATCACAGCAGAGATCATCACGAAGGAACACATAGGCCAGCAGGTCATGATTCCCAGAATAACATTATCAACACAGGACAGTGAGATGCGGTTCAACATCAAGCGACGGCAATTTCCAGTCAGACTAGCATACTGCCTTACTATCAACAAGGCAGAGGGACAATCTCTGAGGTATGTTGGTTTGTATTTACCTGAACCCGTGTCCACACATGGTCAGTTATATGTGGCCATGTCCAGAGCAACATCATTTGACGGGCTCAAAGTATTCCTCCCAGAGGAAACACACAGGAAGACAAAAAACATTGTCTTCCAAGAAGTCCTGTAAAGGTCTTCACAAACCTTTGAGCATAAATTGCGTTGCTCAAAGAGGGTGTCAGTCTACCAAAATGACATACACAAAGTACGGGGCTCAGATTGTAGTTCTAGCGGATCGGCATTACACTACAGTGTGATGTTCCCTGTTGTGATATCAGCACAACACTCAGAAAGCAAAGCCGTTAAAAGCTTTGAACATTCGTGGTTTGCCACGCGACTCCAGTCAATACGATCCGCCAAGAACGATCCGGACACTTTCACAACACTCCAGTGTCCGGGGGTGTTCGCCAACAGCAACAACACGATCTGTGTCCTCGGTAGCACCCGTATCAAAAGAGGTATGCTTTGCCATGCTCTCCGCTATTGCCTATGGGAGTATGGCTTTCCTTTTCTCTGTGAAAACTGCAATCTCTCCATTAACCATAGTTGTTTTAACAGGAGGTAGCATAAGATTACCCCCTCTCAACCAATCAACTCATGTACTTACTTATTATAACAATATAGCTGACCCCTTATTATGTAGTATTCCAAATTTAAATTGCAGTTTTCATGAACAAGGAAACCTCGAACAAAGGTTACCCCTTGAAGTTGGTGTTCGAGCTTTAAACTAATGTAACCGGCAATCTTCTTTTTTTACTATGACCAAACTTAATGGTAAAAACGCACGATGAACAACAAGACAAACCACATCCGTATCATTGCTCTGTGCCACGCGAGTATGAATTCCTATTGAACAATGCTGTCAACGTGGCAGAACACTCCACATGATGAATGAAGAACACTCCACATGATGTAACACCGCTAACTTTTCAAATAAGAATTTGAAACAGCTTGGCTTGGCATCACAAAAAGCTCATCGAACAGGACAACTTGAAGTTGGTAAACTATTTCCAAATTTACAAGGGACATTTTCAATGTATGATACAGGTAATACAGATCTTCTTTTTAACTCATTCCCAATCCAATTTCCTCAAGTTGTTAAACCAGCTTAATCTGGGTGAGGCCATGCTAACTTGACTGACTGGAACGAAATCGAAAATTTAGATTAGTTATTTTATACCTTCATAGTTTACTTGCTTCCAAAATAAATGTTTTATGCCCTGACTACATGTTCCTCCAGTACTAGCTTGGATTTAAAATGATTCTTGAAGTATTTACCAATTTATAGATTTTTTACTGTTCATTTTGCCTTCATGTGTCAGTCACAAGCAAAATATATTGACATCCCCATGAAACTATTTTTATCTTCAATATTGATGATGGATGAAGTATTCATAGACCAGTGGAAAGATAATTTTCACTTATTTTGCATTTCAAACATCTTCCTCCATGTAATCCACAAGGGCTATTGATCATCATGGCTGCACAACTGTCATGTTGTCCTATTATCCTGTAACTAATCATATGGTCATTTGATTGATTATTAATTCTTCCTTTTTTCCTCTATGATTCTTAGTGAAACAAATACTGAAGTGCTTAACCGAAGCTGTCAATGTCACTAATACTTGCTATTCACACCATGCAAATGTCAAATGACGGAAACAAAAATTTACTACACTATGCATGAAATGTCAATGCAAACCTTGAAAAACTCATGATAAAGAATTCTGTTAATGTTAGTTTCTATCACATTGTAATTTAAGCAGCTTTTGTGTCAGGTTATTGCCTAATTATAATAGACGTATATGGGACACTGGTAAAATAACAGTGTATTACTTTTATCGTTGGCATGCGGCTGCAATACTTGCACAAAATTAATGCTCGTCTGTTATGCTATTTTATTAGTAAAATTTAAGTCCATTGTTCTGCTAACCTACCCACAGTTACAATTTACATTTGTTCAACTTTTCACTGTCCCTTCACAAAAAGTTTTGTGCTTTCAAAGGTCAATTGCCACCTTATGATGCAATATTCCATGTCAATGCAAAAATCGCCAACACGAGGCTAATTTTGTCAAAACAAGGCCAATGTCTCAAACTTTATTCTACATCCCCCTAAAGTGATGTGTACTATCTGGAAACATGACTAATAGCAAATACTAAGGTGAGCCTAGGGTGCAAACCCATTGTAAGTGGGGTTGAAAGGAGCATGAGCGTAAGCGAATGCAGCGCACGAAGTGCGCCCTATCATTGGAACAATTGGAGGAAACGGCAAATCGGTGATCTGTTTTTGCAATTGCCAATCTGTTTTTGGAAACTATGAAGGTCGTCTTTTGTGATGTGTGATTTCACATCGTCTATGTCAATCATCGAGCCATTAATTTCTGGCTCGGTGGACCGCAGACATTTTTTGCTGATGCATAAGTAATAATTTCTCGTCCCTGGGTGTATTTGCCAGTGTGTTTGTTGTAAAATGGTCGATCGCAATGATGACCAATAATGTATTTTGCGTTCACTACTTTATTTCTTTTGAATTCTTTGATGAACGCTTTGCTCTTGCTTTTGTTGCATTTTTAATCGTTTTTAATTTGTGTTTAATGCTTGGTGTTGTTCTTCTTTTTTTTTTGTATGTACTAATCATCGGTTGCTGTTTCCTTTGCAACCATTTGTAGTTTATCAGGGAATCTTTTTTTAATTGATGGCGTCAATTTCAGCAGATATCCATCTGAGTTTTCTGCAGCAATATCTACCTGTATTAGTGTGTTGCCACAGGATATGTATTGGAACGGCTCGTCATCATCCAAGTTTTTATTCATGCAAGCGATGTTCAACCACCTTCTACAACAGCACTGGGCCTATGGAATACAAGCAATTAGTATTTTCTAGGTCGTCATTCATAAATCAAGGAAAACTTAGACATGTCTGATATTTTGTATGTTTCGTCTTCTATCGATAAGTTCTTCACCAAATCATCAGCAGCATGATTTTGCAATATACGAACCGTTGCTATTTTATTACCGTAAAGCCTTATATAAGTGACCAGGCGTTTAGTTTTTGAGCCTCTAAGGGGGCGCTTCTTTGAGGGAGCGCTTTTTGGACAATTTTGCTGATAAAATGAGCTCTTATTCGAAGGGGGAGGGGCGTTATTGGAGGACTTGCAATATATACAATATTTTCATACAATAACTGATGATGGTTTTTACATACATAGTTTCGATGCCCATTTGCTTGCCCACATAGTCTGCACCACCCGGTTTCTTGACAGTCTGAAAATATTAATAGACACCTATATAAAACCTGGCACAAGGCACAAGGTATGCACACTTTTTTTGATATGCACTGCATGGCAGACATTAGAAATAATATCAGCCTGCGTGACATACCCAATCATCAACAGGGGACCATGGTCTGAAAACAATTGAGGAAGTTCTTGTTCTTGCGCACAGCAAATCCTGCAGGAGAATGGGAACTAATTTCCTTGTCGTTTACCAGTCGTTTATGTTGTTGCAATTGTTGCAATTGTTGCTTATGCATAAATTGCTTCCACAATATTCATTACCCTACATGTTTTTTCTATCATGTCTCTGCGTTGTTTGCGTAGTACTTCTGCATTTTCCAAAAAATCAACTCGTCCTGTTTTTAGCAAAGTTTCTGCGAACAAATGTTAATAATTACAGGTTTAATAAAATAGCATTGAATGAATCTCGCATAAACTTGGATGTTCAAATGAAAATTCGAACATTAGAAGAAAAAATTGAATATGATAAGAGAACCGGTTTGGTAGTTTTATATTGTTATGTAAATTTTCTTTCTCAGGCCTAGGGCCACTTCTAGGCGCCATTTTTCATCAGGCGTTTCCATACTTATTGGAGCTAAGTGTACGGTTATAAATTTTGAAAAATCACATAAATGTTATACTCATCATTATCACTACTCGTGATAAATTAAATGTTTTCCACTTAATGTCTGTATGCATGCAAGACCGTACTTTTTCAGGTCTCCCCATACCATTTCACACAAGCATTTTTTAAAATGGTGGAAAACAACATCTGAACATCTTTCATTAAGAAATTCGAAATTGTCTTTCTTTTCTTGTACATGAGGAAGTGAGATAACATATTTGAACCAAATTTGAAACTGCTCTCTTCCCATAGCAAGATAATGTGCTTTATCTGCAACACACTGCATGGCCTTTTCAGAGCAGCTCCTTCCTGCAAGAGCTACAAGCATTTCTTCAAAATCAAAACATTTAGCTAGTGGTCTTGAAATTTCAGCAGTGCCATTTTCTAGCCTATTTTTGGCTGACACTTTCAAGTCAACAGCAAATACTTTCAACTCTTCCAGTGATTGGTTGAATGTTCTTTCCATCCAGGTATATTGGGCTTCCTCGTCGTGATCTGGATGAACCATTTTATCCTGGTTCAACAAAAACAGTTGAACTTCTTGAAAATTGCAGTTCTTTATATTTTCTAGCTGTTTCTTGTAACGTGGTACTTCTTCCAGATTATTTATTATGGCTTCCATATAAAATAGCATTCGATTTCCCCATAAAATATTCTTCCAATGAAGGAAATTGACACTCTGTGATAGCACCATGAACTCGCAAAGGGGAGCAGTGATGTCCAGTAATCCAAGAAGATCTGAGACAAAATCTTGCCCAAACATATATATACTGGAAAGGGAAATCTTCATCTGGATTAGAGTGGATGGTAGAAAAGGATTTACGCAAAACTTGATATCCTTTTTCAATGGACTTCCATTGTCCAACTACAGAGCTCAAAAGACATTGCGCAGCAAATGGAACAATGGCAGAAGCTCTTTTTGAACTGCTCTTTGCACTGAGTTCAAGATGTGCTAAACCTTTGCCTCTTGCCATCAGGTGATTGAACTCATTAGCTCTCATTATAAATTTATTGGAAAAATCTTTGGATGTTCCAAATTTCCACCCCTAATATCTGTTGCAGTTAGATTTAACAGGTGAGTTGCATCCCAAATAACTGTTTGACAGAACTGCAACTCCTCAGGTACATCAAGCCATCCCGTGTCTGCACGTATGGTGGAGACAAACTGCTTTGCCTGATATGGGCCAGCAGCTGATGTCCCACAATAACGAAGTAGGTCTTGTTTGTCAAGCTTCAACTTTAATTTGATGGTATTTAGCAAATTCATTGCAAGATCAGGGGCATTTCCACCATTTATTTCAGGAAATTCGTTATCATCATCTGACTTTCAACTCTTCCTGTGATTGGTTCTTTCCATCCAGGTATATTGGGCTTCCTCATCGTGATCTGGATGAACCATTTTATCCTGGTTCAACAAATACTAGCCTTCAAACAGTTGAACTTCTTGAAAATTGCAGTTCTTTATATTTTCTAGCTGTTTCTTGTAACGTGGTACTTCTTCCAGATTATTTATTATGGCTTCCATCTAAAATAACATTCGATTTCCCCATAAAATATCCTTCCAATGCAGGAAATTGACACTCGCAAAGGGGAGCAGTAATGTCCAGTAATCCAAGGAGATCTGAGACAAAATCTTGTCTGACTTGATCATCTGACTGGTCATCCTCATCAGAAAATTCTTCATCAGATGTAGAATAAACAAGTGGAGCATCTAAAGGAAAAGCATGTTGCTTTCCGTTATAAATAAAAACAATATATGATGCCTGGCTTGTGCGTCTGTTTACTGTCCCTTTCTCCAGTACACCAAAGAAATGAGGGAGCATTTGAGTACATTGAATTTGTGTCTGGAGGACATTTGAAGTTTGCTGATCAACGTACTTTTCTGCAGCGAAAAGCAATGACAACACTTGCTTTCTACTGTGTTGTGGCTGACCAATTTTAACACCACAGTCGTCTAAAAAGGTAACTAGTGTATCATAGTGTGTTGAAGCTGCTTTGAGCTTTACATCTGTTATCACACACTTCAACAGAGTCATTGGAATTTCTAGTGCATTTTTCTTACGTTCACTATCTTCCTCTAGTTTCTTCATGGCAAGAATATGCTGTTTTCCATGAGCCGGGGTTGCAATACGCAACAAGTGAGATCTCACACGGGTTTTCAAGGATCTCCAAGAGGAATTACCACCTTTGAGATACAGTTCCGTTTTCTTCTTCTTATACCATAATCCTGTTATGAGATCTCCATGGCCAAATGGATTTTCTTTTCTAGCGACCTGATGGGGAGACAAATCTTTGAACCATCTTTCTTTGCCGCAAAATGATTGAAAACAGATCTCACATCGTAGCACACATTCAGACATGACTTCACAAAATACAGCTCCAAACAGGGCACTTTATGAACCAGTTCGGTTATATTTCCGATTTTTCTTCACTCATCAAAATTATTGGCAATTTAATTTTTTCCAAAAGTTCCTTCAGTTGCTCCTCCTGTTCTGCATTTAATTTCATCTCTGCCATTAAAGTGACTACTTCTTTCGCAATATCTTTTGCTGACAATTCTGGTGGAGTGTTTCTTCAAGCTATGTTTACCTTTGCATTGACTGACAGATGCGGGACTGCCTTGACTCTTACTTTTAGCCTCTTCATTGATGTTGATATCGATATCAATATATTCATTGTCAACTTCTTCCATGCTGTCTTTGCGCGTGTTTTCATCTTGGGTGGTGTTTACTAGGATACTTTCGTCTTTTCTTGTTGTTGCCACGTGTTCCATTTCTCTTCGAGCTCGCTTTGAAGGTGATGCGCCACTGGCTAGGCTTTCAGCTGGCCGCTTTGTCCCTTCTTTTGATAGCTGACTCTTGACCAGGTTCAGTCCTTCTTATGAGGTGCTCAGTACGGTCATTATTGTGACTTCCAAATGCTGCTTTGATTTTCTGTGTCTTTCTACCTCAGATGGCATTCCATTTAAAATAGTCTAGTATTTTTGCTTGTTTACGAGGCATTCTTTGCATAGTAGGGTTTCTTGTCCGTGCAAACTTTAGATTTAATAATAGATTGTTTTTTCTGTTTTCACCACTGTGCTATAAAATGAAAACATTTGAACTTTAAAGGTAGAAACTCTTGCGACTAGTAAAACTGCAAACAATTTTGAATTAATTTTGTGCTTTAAAAGATGGAAAATTTAGCGTCATTAAGCTTTCGCCAAATATATATATATCAAATCAGACCATTTCGTAAGCAAAATGGTACAGGTGTGGTAAATCACACGTGCTGCATTGGAAAGTAATTTGCCCTTCGATTTTTGAGATTTTAAAAAATTTAGTCTTTGCATGTATTGTACAGCAAATGTTGTTGAGCATTTCATTCATTTAAGTTTTGTTTCATATATTAACATTTCCAATATAAGATAAAATAATTAAAAGAATGCATAAGGAAAACAAATTCAAGCATATTCAAGCTTTTTGATGCATTTTCATTGGAACTTTCATCAGTTTTGCTTTCTGTATCCCCTCTATCTGTGTCACCTTATTTCATAATTCCATCTTTGCCTGACATAGTCAATCTAATTATCTGTTAATATACTATAAAGTACTAACATCTAAGCTACTTCTCACATTTTGTACGAATAGATATTCATTTGTCCATGCTCTTGAGAAATTTAAACTTCGAACTCATTCATCAACCAACACAACACCCAACTGACACTCCATGAACATGTGAGAGGAATATTGCTGCTCAGTATCCATGCAGATAAATTTTCAACAACATATCAAGTGACACATTACCTATCCGGTTTAAGAGCTTCCACACTTTTATCACATTGTTGACGTTTTGCACCTTTAACAATCATGACAATTATTCTTCTATTGTCCCTAACGCTAACCATACAACAATTAAATATAACCAAATTCGAAATGCCATTTGCGAGTTCATGGTGCGTCACACTCACCACGTGGTGTGACAAAGGCATGCGACATTTTGTTGTCGATCAGCTCGCAGCTCGCACCTTGTTTTACATCCACTCACAGCTCGCACCTCATCCATTCTCGCTGCCTGCAGCTACGCGTAAGCAAATTCACACATGTTTTCCAACCTGGCGGGCGGTGACACAAGAAAGTCAAACAAAGCAGCTATTTGTAACTTGATGTGAATGATGATCAAACTGAAAAATAAATGTGATATGTACAATTGAAATAAAAATGACTTAGCTATTCTAAAATACTTAACCTAAGAGTTGCTAAAAAAAATGGCATGCCAAGCATGAGGTGGCTGGCAACAAAGGCAAACGAAAAGGGAAACCTACCAGCATGCCAGCATGAAAATGTTACGAAAACTCAAAATGTCGGAATTAAAGTTTAATTGACAAAAAAGTAAATTTGAACGATGAACATTGACTTGCCTGATTTTGAAAAATCGACTTCAGTGAGCTTCTAACTTCTTCTAACTGTGCGTGAGTACCTGAGCAACATGTATGAGACTGAAGTTATAATTATAATGATGGAACTGAAGATGTATATTGTGCAAAAGTTTGAAGTCACTTCATTTCTTGTTTCACACTTTCGTTAACAGTTATCTTTTCTTCATTGGGATTTTCAATATATGGACCCTTAATGTTCCCAACTCTGCTGATGCCAACATAGTGACGGTGATTTTGAGGTCTATGTTTGAAATATACAACCACCTTTTGTAAAGTATCATCCTGAGATCTATGTATTGTTCTGGCTGCAGCAGGCCGTAGTGGAAACTGACGATGGCGGTAGAAAAAAGGAGCTGCCTTTCGAAGAACAAATTGCTTTGAGATTTCAAGAATTGGTGTCCATGATGCTTCTATCTGCCCTGTTTTCAGTGCTCTGTACTCAAATCGTTGCTGAATACCAACTGTGCTGTCACTGAATTGCACCCAAATTATGCTTGGCCTGGTACACTCTGCACTGTTTCTGAGACCATCATCTGTTTTAACATTAAGACTCCAGCCAATTTTTCTCCAAGAACTACAGGTAAGTGAAAGTGCAAACCCATAGTTTTTGCTGGATCTTCAAGAATCCGGGAAAGCAACTTTTCTTTGATATTCTGCCTCAAATCAGCAAATGGCTGCTCATTTCCCATTATTTGCTGCAGACGTAGATTCATAGAATTGAAAAGTCGACACCCAAACATTGAGATTTCGTCAATAAAAACAAATTTCAAAGCTTTGTATTGATTTCTAATGGTGTTTAGCTTGTCGTTGTCTAGGGGAATGCAATTTTGGTTCACTGGAATACTGAAAGCAGAATGAATTGTATTTCCTCCTACCTTAAATGCAGCTTTTCCTCTAGGTGCAAGTTTGAGGATCTTCATATCATCTGGATTTTCACCAGAAAATTTGTCAAGGTACCTTCTCAGTCCTTCATAGATGGTATTTGGTAAAAGCTTTTGCCTACTCCAGTGCCACCACTCAAAAATAACCTCATGGGTAGTTTATCTGACTTAATTGAATGCAAGATATGGTAACAAAATTGCAGTTGCTCTTCATTTAATGAGTGTACTTTCGATCTGCATACAGAATCATAACAGGACTATTTTGGACAACTAAGTTATTATTAAGAGATCAAGAAATTAAGAAAGCAGCCAGTATCGTCAAGCAAATCATATTGAGCACTATTAGATGGTCCAGGGTCAAAACAGCCAGACAGTTTGCATTCGGTAGTGCCACTCTGAAAATCTTGATCTTGAATATGTTGTGCATTTGGTGCAACTGATGACAATTCATTAAAGTCATCATATGACATATTTTCTGCAATTTCTTCAAGAATAGAAGAGCATTTCTAGTACTGATTAGAATGCTTATCAACAGGATATTTTTCTTTGTAAAATTTTCCTTCATATGTTTGACAACCTTGGATTAAGTCACATGCTTCATTCCTCCAGGGCATGTACAACATAAGTTGCTCCCTGTAATAATTCTCTTAATCCTTGTTTTTGTCATATCGCACAGAGCGAAGTACTTTTGATTTGATTCTTGCCACAATTTTTAATCCACCTGGTAAGTTGTATGATTTCCCAGCAGAATTTAGGTTAGACTCAATCACAATATCATCCTGGTGGTTTTCAAAAAAACATTATTATTAAAGCATTCAGACCATAACTGATGGGCATTGTTGGTATCAGATTTTCGACAAGGTACAGTTTCATACCATGCCCCAAAATCAGCTAAGCAAAGATTTTCTAGCTGCCGAGATCTCCTCTTGTAGCGCTTGATTATATTGTCACACTCTATCCCTGTTGAAGAATCAGGAAGCTCTTAACTTTTCCAAATTTTTTAGCAAAAAACACCTCTGACCTGAAGGGGAAGTATTAATGAATTGTACTGAGTGAGATGATTTCAAAAAGAGGGTTCGTCTTTTTAAAGAAAACTGTATGGCTTTTATGTAATCACTGTCGCAAATATGCAAAATCTCCAAAAATGATTGAAATTGATATCATCTCCCAATTTCATCTCATCAAGCAGAGTATGAATGTGTTCAAAGTTTGTTTGTAATTTAGCAATGTCATCTGATTGAAGATCTGTAGTATCCAGTGGTGTCAAATTCATAGTTTAGACATTGGTGGCATTGGAAAGTTAAATCTGCAAAGACTCTGGTTTCTTTTCTCGCAAGTTTTTGAAGGGTTTGAACAAATCATGGCCTACCCCTTTTGGCCTACCACTTTTGCCTACCACTTTGGCCTACCCTAAAAATAGGCAAGTTTGGACTTTTTCAAAGAATTGAGCTTAGTTGAGCTAAAGAATTGATAGTTGTTTTCCACTGTGGAGCAGCCGGAAATCTTTAAACGCTATCGATACGAAAGTTCAGAGGCTCGTCAATGCATGAGAAATCGGCCAATGGGAGTTTGCAGATTTTCTTTGAAACAATAGAGCGAAGTTCTAATTTCACCCCCCCCTTGATCTTCCATTGTGAACCTCCATTATGATCTTCCATTTAATTGCCCAGGTACGATGGAAACTCTTGCGCACACGCATCTACCAGTGTCATGTGATGTCGTTCGTTGCAACTTGACTTGACTAATGACTTTCACTTTTGGTTTGGAATAAGAATTTTCACGAAGGAAGAAATAAGAACAGAAGAGTGACCCCGTTTTGAAAAGGTTAGTTGCCAGTCTGGAAACTTTGTAGTGCGCACCGAAGAACTTCTGTGCACATTCTTTTTGCCGTGTGCACAAGGCCAAAAAATTTGGTGCGCATTTTGCCTTTCTTCAGAAAAAATTACTCTTGCGCGCGCAATCTCTTCAAACCTCGAACGCGCACGCGCATTAAAAATGTATATTTTATATATATTTTATATATAAAATATTAATATATATTTATATATTTTATATATATTTTATTATTCTTGTCTGGAATCCAATCTATTTGAGCTGAAAGTACTTCTTTTAAAATGTCATAAGGTCAAAATGATCATTCGAAAATCAATGAAATTAGCAACCACACAAAATTTACCAACCACACAATAGTTACGTGGAATGTTCCTTTTGGACTCGGTAAATGTCACACAATATTAAAAGCTGAGTATTGGTGTGATCTGTGCATTGTGTGAAGTGGTTGTGTATGCTGAAATGCTGCTTATGCTATGGATTTGTGTTGCCATATTTGTGATAACTTAGTTGGTGAAGCACATAAATGCAAAAACTGCAGGAAATTTGTTCATGCTATATGCCGGTATGAAGATAAAGGTGAGGCGAATTGTGAAGAAGGATACAGGAAAAGTGTGATTTGCAGGCAATGCGGTGAAGAAGAACAAGGTAAGTTTTTGAGTTTTGTATCAAAATATGTGTCAACAACTATGATTTTCTCTACTCTTATTAAAATATACTTTCACTTAAAACTGCAGCAAGTAGTCGAAAATAATTTCTGAAAACAAAACATAATCACATAGTCTCTTAGGTTGAAAAAAGCGGCAGGCCTACTGAACTTTTTTAATTTTTTTGAAGGCCCGAGAATTACGTTTATATAAACCACTATCTTAAGAAAACTTGTAGTGCACATCTGAAATCTAATTTACACAAATATTTTCTGAGATAACCAAACTACTCACACTCGAAATATGTATTCGTGTTAAAATTGTAGGTATGACTAATGTAGTGTTATTTATTAATATGGTGTTTTTATTAAAACATATTTCTTTATACATTCTAGCCAGGAATGCAAGCGAATCTGGAGAGCGAAAACAAAAAAAGGACGATGTGCAGACCGAGGCAAATAATAGTTAGGAAAAGCAAAAACCCAAAACAGCTAAAACAGGTGATAACAATTGTTTTGCTAACTTTATCTTCAAAAAATTGTTCTTGTCACTGGCTTGAGGATCTTACTGAGATATTTAAAAAAAATTTTTTTTTCAGCATTCGATTTGCTGTCATACAACGATTCTCCTTTTGTCAAGCCAAAAAGAGAAAATGGAGGTCACCAACATTCCGTACAAGGGATATGTGTGGCATGCTTTGAATCAAAAAGGAAACAATTCTCGATATCCAGGGACAATAAGTCTCAGATTGAAAGACAAGTGTCAACCATTCATGGTGGGAAAAAGGCATTGATAGTTCCATTCAATGACCCAAGAGCTAGGAAAGCCCAGTTGCAATTGAAACAACAAAAAGAAAAGGAGAGAAGGTGTGTGATCGTATGCCAATGCTTGATTTTTATTATTTATTATGTTATTAAATTTTGGTATTTTTATTTACACAAAATGTTCCACAATTGTGTTCCAACACACCATAACTCATTATAGTTTGCTTAATAGTGTTTGATTGGAAAGATTGACAAAGATCAAATTATATTATTACCATTTATCCTATTCCCCCGATTTGATTGTATTTCTTTGTTGTCAACGCTATCTACCGAGGCCGAGGCTTCTTTCCTTTACAATATAATAATAATAATAATTTCGCAAATAAAATTCTGTCTGGCACGTGAGAGATTCTTACAACGATTCCTTTGTCTTTGTTCTTTTCCTTTGTCTTCTTCTTGCAGGGACAGACGAAACGTGCATGCCCCATGATGCAACCACAGAGAAGTTTTAGATAATCTGCAGTGCTAACAAGGCTTAAACTCCAGGCGCCATATCACCCTCCAATGGCGGCCACTTTTAATCAACTTGGTGCATCAAAACCCTGTGATCTCCACCCTCAAAGTCTATCATCTTGCACAATGGAACGATAATATATTGTTGAAAATGTATCAATATTGTTTAACGAACTGTAAATATTCAGTAACATGAACATAAATAATATTTCAAAGATTGTAATGTTTCTTATCTTATATCCTATCTCTTTCAGCCCCCAACCAGTTTCTAATGTGCTAATCTTCTCCTTCCCAACGCGCTTTTTCGTGGAGCCATCTTGATATTGTTGCTATAGTTTCAGAAGACAATAGCTTTGGCTTGAGCGCGCGAAAAATCTTTTCAGATTTCGATCGCACCAATTTCAAGTTAGTGAAAAATTTTTCTACATTATTTTTGAAAGTTTAAACATTTAGGAAAACAAAGGCAGATTAACTAAAAGAGCGTTAAAATGAATCCATAGTTGTTAACAAAAAGTTTACACTCACTGTGTACCAATTGTTAACACTACTTACCTTTGTTTACTTCAGCATTCGTTACTCGCAGCTTACGCCCCCAATTACAGGTTTGTAAGTATCTTTCCTATTATTAACATTTTCAATCTTTGCTCTTCATATATTAATTCGCACAAATTCCATATTATCACAATATTGCTAATTGAGAACTACAACATTTTCTAAACTTTCATGACTTTCCCAGCATTTCCCATTATCCTTATACTAATTTTACATGCATTTCAACATTTCATTTTAAGAACATTTCAACATGGCAAATGCCAAGGCAGAGGAAAATAACATTGCCATAATCCTTGGCAATTATACCAAAGTAATTATATTAAATACATTAATATATTTATTAGTAAATTTCCCATCTCCATATCTGCTATCAACCATTATTCTTTGCATCCTCTTTTTCTCCTAGGAAATAACATATAGCGGTATACCTGCATTGAAGAAGAAATGTGCCGACCAATTTCTGGAATTTTCCGGCAAACGTTTTAATTTAGTGTTTGCCACTGGGAGAAGAATCCCAACAAAGGAAATTGTGTATGTACACCTTTTTACATTGTATTTTACCTGTTTATCATACACACTTTACCAATGGCATTGCATCTTTTTACGAAATGTTAACAACCTTTAACATATCAATCTTATGTGTGATAATTTACAGAACAGAAACAAAGGCCAACGAAAAAGAAAGGCCCCCCAAAAAAGGGTGGGAAAGTCAACCAAAATCCTTCCCACAAAATCCCCAATGAGCATGCCGAATTGGCACGCTGTGCCAAAATTGGAAAAATTTCGTACTTCAATATGAAAATAGCGTAGATACAGTAAAAACCTGCATATAAGAACCTCCTATTTTTAAGAACCTACCATCCTATATTCCATTTTTCAATTACCCATTCTTTTTGTTTCTTCACAACCAAAATAGCCTACAAAATAAGATGGAGGATGATATATGCAGGTTTTTACTGTTTGTAGAGAGTTTGTAAATAGTTTTTAGTTTGTAGTTATGTTGTTCGATAGTTTGTAGTTATGTAGTTTTATAATTTGTAGTTCTGTTGTCACGTAGCTTAGTGGCCTTGATCATGCATGAATTATTCATACCCAGAAAAATTTACCTTTTTTCGGCCTAGCAATCAATCTCACAAATGCTCCATATTTATGCATGGTCAATGCTTTTTCCTGTTTAAATAGTTGTGAATTCACTTCATCGTAATATTCAGTGCCATTGATATATTATTGTTCTAATTTTAAAACCCACATATTAATTGGACACTTACCACACAAAAAACCAAGTAGGGACATCCATTCCTTTTTCTGTTCAGCAATCAACACCTGCAACAATAACATTATGTGAAACCATTAACCAAACACACAGTTTGAATAATTTACAATACTTTCCAGGTTACAGCAATGCCAAATCATTGCTTATATCAGGATCAGCTAGCCCATCAAAACAAAGAAGCAGAGCAGATTTCCATTATTCCTATGCAACTGCTGTGAATTTGCCTTTTTTCTTATTTCATACAACAAGTAGAGTAACAAACGTACCCAGGCCTGCCATGCCTTTTGACTATTTGGAATGAAAGGATGCATATTCTCTTCCAATATCTAGAAATTCTATAATTCATAGATAACAATGAAAGTTAAGCACACCATAACTCATTAGAGTTTGCTTAATAGCGTTTGATTGGAAAAATGGACAAAGATCAAATTATATTATTACCATTTATCTTATTCCTTCGATTTGATCGTATTTCTTCGTTGTCAACGCTATCTACCGAGGCTGAGGCTTCTTTCCTTTACAATATAATAATAATAATAACTTAGCAAATAAAATTCTGTCTGGCACGTGAGAGATTGTTACAACGATTCCTTTGTCTTTGTTCTTTTCCTTTGTCTTCTTCTTGCAGGGACAGACGAAACGTGCATGCCCCATGATGCAACCACAGAGAAGTTTTAGATAATCTGCAGTGCTAACAAGGCTTAAACTCCAGGCGCCATATCACCCTCCAATGGCGGCCACTTTTAATCAACTTGGTGCATCAAAACCCTGTGATCTCCACCCTCATCGTTGTTTTCTTAAAAAAGAAAGCACAAAAGAAACTTTTCTCCGGGTAAAACAATAACTCCGAGTAACTTGATCACAAAAGATCTCCTTCACCACGCAACTTTATACGTTTCATGATGAAATAATACAACATACCGCCACAACACAGCCATCACTCTCCAACCAATCACGTTCGATAAGTTCACGTGTCCTGTGACGACTTTCTTCGAAAATCCTTCAAGCCCAATTTTGAAACTTGATACATAATGAACACATCTCATTGGACAGTGAATCAGGCAAAACAAATGATACTTTGCATACACACTAATACTTCACTACACATTTGTGCGTCAATAACAGGCAACGATTCACATATGGCATCAATACCTTTATTTACATCCGCAATCGTGTCATGTCCATTCACGTATGAACAAAAAATTGATTTGTCTCCAATATAGGATGCAATCAAAATTGCTTTCTTTGCGTAATCAAAACATTTCTCCACGCAACAGACCTAGGGCATGGCCCGGAAAAACCTCAATTTCCTTCAATGATTCACAGTAAAATAACATCAATCCCAAATCCAGGGCAATTAGCAAATGCGCAAACCAGTAAAACCAGTTTTCTGCAACTCTATAAATTAACAATCAAACTCTGCCAACATCAATTACTCTCGCAAGCACTACAAGAAAAGAAGCAAGCTGCCAGAACATTCAAAAGAATAAACTAAGGTAATTCAAACTCATTTTGTATACTTATTTTCATTTTTCAGTTTTCTCAATTAAACACATATGTGATTTCCATTCTGACACAACTGTTTCTACAATTCTAGCATGCAGAACGATTTAAAATACATTGCAAAGTTGGCCAGTGAGGGTCTTGGAAAGCTGGAGAAAACGTGCCAGTACCTCGACAGAAACACGCGGACTGCCTATCACTCTTATGAGCAGATCAGAAATTCAAATAGAATGACAAAGGCCAAAGTGAAAGAGGCAATGGCCAGGTTGACCCAATTAAAAAAAGTCCTTCGGTCCAGGATGGATCAGGAACTGGACGAGGCAATTAATAGAAGTTTAGAAGACGTCCTAGAAATGGATATAGATTTCTTGACACCCAATGAACCTAACGACGCAACACAAGACCAGAACGATACTACACAAGATGACACTGATAAGGAGCAGGACGACGCTGATGAGGAGCAGAACAGCGAGAATACACAGTCCGGCAACGATTAACGCCGAAAGTACAATTTTCATAAATATCTTATACACTTTTTTTAAATTATAACGGTTTTTCGTCCAATATAAATTTTCATCTTCACAGCAAAACAATCAGTTTTATTTGTTGAACCTCTGCTCTAATGCGCCAACAGCTTATGTACCACGGTGCATTTCGTATTTTCATTTTTGCAACGGTTAAAAGCAAGGGAAAATTTTCGTTAACCTCCCGAGAACGAATGCCTGTTTTCATTGTTTCTGATTCACACAATATTTCTTTGCGGAAATTCAACCTCATTTCACTAATATTCCTTACGGTAGCCTCAAGTGTCCTTAGTATGCTACAATTTACCATTTCCTCCCGTGTTACAGGACCGTGTTATAACTAAATGACTAAATCAAACGATTTTAAACAATCACCCCCCCCCCCCCCTCTTGAACTCATCGCTCCTGCGCTCATCACGGAGGCAATAACAATAGAAACCCACCCCACTTTTGTTCAAGATCCCTGTTCTACTCACGTCGAAGGCCAAAACAACAAAAACCCACCCCACATTTGTTCAAGACCGCTGTTCCACTCACATCGGAGGCCAACACACTAGGGAGGTGGCGCGCAAAGCGCACCAGCCTTCCTAGTCTGTTGATAAAATGAGTCCCTGTCTGCGTTTCATAGTCAATCTTTTCCAACATCTTATGGCATACCAAAGCCCTTGCAATTTTTGATATCAAAGTCCATGTTTTCCTTGAAAGAGTTATACTCACAGTACATGGTTGGTAGCCTTAACACACAGCCACAGGCATTTGCAACTGGAAATCTTGTATTATTGTTATGGTTGAACTCCACACTTGGTTTTGGCATAAAGCCAAGAGGGGGAACTTTCTCTGAACCAGTGCAGAATGCTATGAGTTCTTTGAACGTGCACACTGATTCTTTCTCCGCAATATCTTCAAGATAGTCTCACCAGTACATAATCACTCTGTTTTCTGTAAGAAAGTTGTTGGATTCTGGTTCACTTCTTTTAATTTCAAACATTTTGTCAATAAATTCGATAGCCAAGTCCCGTTTCTGATGGCAGAAAACTTTTCTGAATCTGGTAGCATTCAATTTCATGGCATTGAGGACACCTAAAGTGGAAAGACCATCTTTTGGAACCTCAGTAGCGGGTCTTGTCTTCCCTAAACGCACCATTTCACAATATCATCAACAATTCTTGATTTATCTTCAAATTTTCTGACAAATGTGTTTATTCCTGCAATGTCAGTAAGGTTCTCGAGGTCATCAAGACATCTATTTATGGAATCTATATCCATACAGCTCGCAAGAGCCACAAGTTTGCCATAGAGGTTTCGTCCATAACATCATCAACACTCAATTTAGTGACCTCAGGACCGATTGTAATAGCATCAAACAGCACAGGAGAAAAAATTCAGGTGCTGGGACACCATGTTGCAGATTCCCATATGTGACTTCGACTCAGGTTAAATTTGGAAATTCTGGCATTGGAAATATTTGACCCAAGGCGAAATAATATTTCGTTAATAGTTTCCTCATCAACAGTTTTGTCTTCTTCAGTCACTATCAATGTCTCGTCCATTATGTCACTATCTTCATCAAAAAAACTGTCATCCAGCAATGCATTATACTCTTCTGCCAAGTCAATGATAGGTTGCTGTGAAACATTAGTTGGTTCATTGTGCAGTGTAATACCATTAGTTATATTTGCATTCAGTAGGCCATTTTGAAATTCAGAGGATGCCTCTCTTCAGCTTTGGATTGAGCCATTCCTCTCAGTGGGTAGTCTTTGCCTTGACAAATCACTTGATGCTGTATCTGCTTCATGAGAGTTTGAATTGCAATGGAAAGCTGGTGTGGACAAAACTTCATCTGCAATGTCACTGTCGTCGCTATTTTCCATTGTTGGATACTCAAACTTGGTCTTCTTGCTGGACGCAAGCTTATCAAGCAGTACTTTGGAAGGAGATAGATAAATTGGTTTTTGTTTAAAAACCCTGTACATCATCATGCCATTAAAGGGGCTGACCTGTTGCCAATTTTGGTAGAGTGAGCTTTGTGTGAACAGACATCATTATTGTTATTTTTGTTTCGTCGGAAAGTCGTGTTTCTAAGAGAGCTTATTATTTGTTGCTCTGACCATTCTTTTTGTAATTCCAGCCCAGAGACAATGTGCCCATGCTCTATCAACCAAACTTTGTTGTTTTGTCTTGGTACCAAATCATCATCTGGTCCAGATAGCAAAATGATATCCCTGGTGAAAGGGCCTGAAAGGAAAAATTCACAATTTACAGTTGTTTATATCACACAAACAATCAACTAGGCTACCTAATCGAAAGTGTCCAAAATCGAAGGGGATCAGCAGACTGCAGCTGCATTTCTATATAAATTGGTAACCCTTAATAAAAATTTAGGCTGCTTACTAAGTTACCTTGAATGTTCCCAAAGTTCTTTGGAGCAGAGGATGAAGAAATTCTATGTTTTGACTTTCTTGATGTAGTCAATTGGGCACGAAATGGTTGGTAATTTCGCCTCACTGTATAAATAGGCATAGGCCGACTTGCTAGTGCAGAAGATGCGATTTGGTGGTAAGGAAGTATATGATGATCATGATGCTCCTGGTGCGGTGCGACCTCCAGTTCGTTATTTCCAGAACTTGAACCCCCACCTGGAAAAGATGGCCTAAATACTGTGTTGCCACTGCTGGCGGTGGGCCTAGTATCATTAATAATAATAATAATAATATACATGTTTATACAGGGTAAAGACCTATCAATACTATAAAGTATTGTTATCAACAAGGGCCCTGTTAAAATTAAAAGTAATATAAATTCATGATATAATCCTAATACAATATAAACTTGTGGAGATAGTTATAAGAATATTTACAGTAAATCGTTTCAACAATGGCATCTTATTTACAGGGAATCATAATAGTCCTTCAGTCTTGACCTGAATAGAACAAAAGAGTTAAAGGAACGAATCCCCAATGGAAATTCGTTATAACATCGAGGTCCTTGAAACCAAAATGATTTTCTTGCTGCTTCTGTTCTTAGTAGTGGCAAACGCAGAGATGCGTTATTTTTTCTTGTCTTATAGTTGTGGCTTATTTCCTCGGCGTATGTTGAAAACATAGGAATACTTGTTCCTTGTAGACATTTGAAAATTAGACATGCTGCTTTGAATTTCTTCTGGTTGAGAATACTGCAGAATCTGTTCTCTCTATTTTGATTTGATTGATAGTGAATGATCTTTTGTGCCTTTTCTCGTAACTTTTCAAACTTTTGCGTCATTGTCTCCGATATACTTAGGACTGGTGTTGAACAGTATAGAATCCTTGGCAATATATGTGCACTGTACACCGATTTTGCAGCTAACATTGACATTGATTTTCTCATTCTCGCTAGAAGATTGATTCGAGCCATACCCTTTTTAAGTACCTTTTGTAAATGGTCACTCATGCTTAGCAAAGGGTCCAGGTGCATTCCAAGATATTTATACTTTGATGTAAAGTTTATCAGATGACCTTGCAATGCGACTTTCAGATCACCATGGGAGCAAAGTCGCTTAGCAGTGCCGAATAGCATACTTTCTGTCTTTCCTTTCTTTAGATTAATGATTAATCTATTTTTTTCAAGCCATTTTTTAATGACAGTCATATTAGCCGATAGGGTGTTCTCAATGACTTTGATGTCGCGATGAGATGTGTATATTACAGTGTCATCAGCATACATCTGAACAGTACAACCATCAACAATCTTGATAAGATCATTTATCTGAATCAAAAACAACAGTGGACCAAGAATCGATCCCTGAGGAACTCCAAATTTTACCAGTTGGAGCTCTGATTTCACATTATCATAATGGACATACTGAAAGCGACCAGAAAGATTATTTTCAATCCACATCAGCTCATTTTCTGTAACACCATAGAAAGGTAGCTTTGACAGAAGCACTGAATGTTCAACTGTGTCCAATGCTTTCTGTAGATCTATAAAAACAGCACCTGTCAATTTGCCTTGATCCATGGCAAGGCGAATCCTATCTGTGAAAAGTGTTACTGCGAGCTTTGTGTTATATCGTCTTCTGAAGCCAAACTGTGAAGATGTTATGAGATCGTTTCTTTCTAAGTAGCTAGATAGTTGGTCATAGACAACCCTTTCCAATATCTTTGAAATTGCTGGCATTATTGAGATTGGTCGATAGTTATCCATCAATGTTTTAGAGCAATTTTTAAAGGGGTAGGACTTTGGCAATTTTTAACCTATCAGGTACCGTTGAATCTCTCAAGGATCTATTTACTATATAGGTTAGAGGCTCAGCTAAAACCTGAGCGGCATCTTTCAGCATTTTGGGGGGCAGGTTATCATGCCCTGGTGCTTTTGTAGATTTTAGATTGAGAAGGTGTCTAAGCACGTTGTGCTTTGTGATAAGATGACACTTAAAATGGGTGCTAGGCAGATTTATGTCACCTTCATTCCACCAGTTGAAAATGGATGGTAAATTCCTACACAGCTTCTCGGCACATGTAGTAAAATGGCGACAGAAGGAATTTGCAATGGTATTTTTGTCAGTTGTGAGCTCTCCAGAAATATCAAACGCAGTCGAATGTGATACAGATTTATTGCCCGTTGGGTAAAGCTTCTTCACCATTTTCCAGAACTGCTTAGGATCATGAGCATTTTCTTCCATGGTGGGAGGTCTTCATCTAGGATGCCTGTTACTATGGGAAGACCTCCCGCCATTGAGCCACTCGCAGCCGAGAACATTTGGGAATAGGAAAAGCAGGTCAACCTGTTAAGTCTTCCTCTTCGGCCATACTAGACCACCTTATTGCCTCTGGGCATGAGGCCACTCTTGACAACTTTTCTATTTTAAAGAAAGCATCCAATGAGTTTGATCTCCTTTTGTTTAAAAGCCTTCTCATCCTACGTGACCACCACTCCCTTAACAATCAAACGTCTAGCATTCCCCTACAGCTATTTTAATTTTCTTTGTTTTTCATTGCATTTTAGTTTGTATATTGCCTGTAAACTATTTCACCATTGTATTCTTTTCTTTTAGTTATGCCTTTGTTTGCTAAAATATAAATATTGCATTTAGTTTACTTCTTGTCATCTGAGGATGCTGAATTTCGTCAACTGAATTTGTCTCCGTTTTTTCATCATGTCCATTCTTATCGTCGTATACATTTTGAAGCTTTACTTTTTCTGACACTAGCATTGACCTTATTTCGGTATTGTCTGTACAGAGACCAATCATGGTTGCTGCCGCGTCCTTTAGCTCTCTTCAGATGGTAATCCCTTGTCTTTATCAGCTCCGTTATTTCTGTGGTCCGCCAAGGGCAATGCAGTCCACTCACCTTCTTTTGAATCATAGGAGCATGCATTTCGACAGATTCAGCGACTATTGATTCGAAATTATTATATGCTGTTTCTAAGTTAGTGGCATTGTAGATCTGCCCCCAGGGGGCATACTTCAGGTCCTTACTAAATTGTGCACTATTGTAGTTCTTGTAGTTTCTGCAGCTCATTACACGTGGTTTGAATCGTAAACTATTCAATTCTCGCACGGTCCCAATCATACAATGATCGCAGCAACCAGATTCAAAGGCAATAGTCTTTGTTATATTGTGTGGCATGTTGGTCAAAACGAGATCAATTAGACTTGCAGTCTCCTCAGTAATTCTCGTGGAAGACATTACCATTTGGAAGAAACCAAAACGTGAAATTATTGATTTCAAAGGCCTGTTGTTTCGTTCTTTTTTATAATCGCAGTTAAAGTTGCCTAACAATAAGGCTTCTTTTCCCCTCGCAACAGACCTTTTCTAACATTGTTTCAAACTTATCCTTGAAATCCTCTGGGAGATAGTCTGAGGTATCTGGAGGCCGATATACATGTCCCACCAGCAAAGACTTTGACTTGTTGAATAGAACTTCTATCCAGATACATTCAATATCATCAGCTTCCAAATCGAATCTCCTGTGGGATGTTAATGCTTGTGTGATGTAAACAACGATTCCTCCTCCTTTACCACTGGGGGATCTTTCCTTTGAGTATCAAAACTTGGTGATCTTTCCTTTGAGTACCAAAACCTTCCATTTCAATTTCACCATCTAGAATATGCATATTTAGATGTGTTTCACTGATACCAATGATATGAGCCTGCTCACAGCCTTGGCGACTTAGTAACTCCTCTAAGCTTGCTTTGTGAGCAGGGAGGTCACAAATGTTTTGATGGAGAATTTTGAGGCCTCTGCTACCTGTCAAATCTTGCAAATCTTTGACGCTACCAGGATTATGATTTGACCCTGGATTCAGAGAAATGTCACCACTCAAAAGGATGATCATGGTTATCAGGTATTTATTGATATTACAGCTGTGTCCTGTCATTTGTTTGTGTCTTCGATTTGTCTTGGTTTCCGACGAAAATAGGCCCTGCGAAAGAACTCCCCACACAGTCATCTTTCCGAGAGATTTCATGTCAAACAAGCTTCGCTCAGATGTAAATCGGCAATAAAATCTTCCATTGTAGTTACTCCCGTGATCCTGAAATAAATTTGGCCAGCACAGCTTCATAAAACAGGAACTATTCATAGATATTATAACGCACAGTACACAGCTATCAAAATGCCTCCGACCGCCATTGACTCCGACATAGTTGTTGCCAAACCTGGGGTTGGGCGGCAGCATCCTTGCAGGATGGAAAGCCCTGCCAATCTCCTCCTCCACTGTTGTATTTCTTTGATTTGTTTGATATCTCTGCTACAGTTGTTGTCTTCTTTCGCAAGTTCACATATCCGGGTGAACATGCTACCGTCCGCCATTATTCCTTCTCTATGTTTTTGGCAGGAAATCTGAACCGTGAAATCTCAATTATGAAATCTCAATCGTTAAAACTCAATCGTGAAATCTCAATCCTGAAATCTCAACCCCCATAACTGTAACTTTTCATAATCCCAGCTGTAAATTCCCAACCCCCACCTGTAAATTCTGAACACCCAATTGCGAAATCTCAACCCAAAGATCTCAAACCCCATCTACGAAATCTCAATCCCCAATTGCAGATTTTCAACCACTTTTGTCGTGTTTGGCTATCCATAGGAAAAAGATTGAGAGGGAACTTTGTCAAAACGGGGCCAAATTGGGTGCATTCATTGGACGGACATGCAAAACTTATGGGGTAACAGAAAAGCACATTCCCTTTAGCTATATATGGTTACTTAGATTCCGCAAGCAGAAAACTTCTATGGCTGAAAATTTGGACAACTAATTCTGACCCCAAGATTGTAGGAAGATGGTATTTCGAACCATTGCTCAAAACTTAAGAATCAACAAGGGCACAGAAACAGGGGAGATGGCCACAATGCATGCATTTGTGATGTCAGAGCTAGGTGCAGAAGATCCTGTTTCCTTAGTCGTGTATGGTTCATCAATATCCAATCAGGTAAAAGCTACTTTCAAGATCAATAGAGTCAAGAAAAATGTGAACTTCTGTGGTTTTAATTTTTTGAATGAGCAAATAAAACAGATTTAAATTAACTTCTAATAACTATAAGCTAATATAACTACTCTTGGCAAGGCCTGTTGAATAACATAACATAACTAAGTATAATTATCAAAACATGAGCATATAAATAAGATAAAATATGAAATTTAGAAATCAATTTGGCACATTCATAGGCATGTGTTAATTCAGAAATGTGGTTATTTCTAAGGTTATGATATCAATGCTGAATCATAATACAAACTTACATAAGTCAAGCTTGGAGTTAGATCGTGGACAAAGGTCAACAATTTCAGTCCAATCCATCAAAACAATCTATCAAAACAATTCAGTCGAAAAATAGTCAAATACTCAATAATCAAAACAAATAATCAAAACAAATCAGTGATAAAATGGAAGTCGATCAAAACTTTCAATCGAATATTTTCAATTCAGTTAAAGAATTGAAACCACTCGCAAGTATGACTTCCTGCCCCATTTTCACATAATTCAGGTGTTTTAGGGGTGAGTAAATAATACTTAGATGTAACCACTGATAATGGGTGTTAATTTCTTAATTTGCTTTCAGTAAACACATTCACAAACAAAAAATATCTTATACCTTTTGTTACAAAATTAACATTGTATACCCTTTGTAAGAAAATTAACAAAGATTTATCTTTACACATACATTCTGGTGATTTACCCCCAGATTGAAAGATGGTAGCGTGAGCTACATGAATGCCTGGAGCTATTTTATAAAGGACAGCTCAAGTATTTGAAAGATCAGCTCTTTTATGATCCACAAAATCAAGATGTCAGGTAGGTTAATTCCTATTTAAAAAGAACTTGCATAAATACACTTGCAGAAAGTAAGCATAACTTTACTAAATTTCATTTTCTTATGCATGTAAAAAATAGGCACTATTTTCTTTTTGATGATATCATGCCGTTTCTCCTCAGAAATTTTCTTGCTTATGTCTATATACCAGTTCTGCAATATGAACAGCTCGAGCTCGAAGTTCTGCAATATGAACAGCCATTTTTCATGCTAAGAGAGATGGAAGTTTTTACCAAATCCCTAAAATTGACGGAAACTATGTCGGAAATTGTTGTGTTTGCAATGTTAATGTGTTAGGCATATTCCGAATTTTATTTGTCAATTTGTAATTTGAGATCGAATATGACTACAGGGTGGTCTTGGAAAGAATCAGTTGGTGAAGTAACAGATTGATGTGGATGGACAAAATGAATATACAAAAATAGGTCTATATGTTTGAGTTTAAGATCTAACTACCTAGTTTTCAGCCTTTTATGATTACAATGTCAAAAAGGAAGCTGCAATTAGTTAATGCCATTTATGAATTTAGTGCAACACGGAAAATCGCGATGCAAAGAACAGACTGGGAAAGATAGTTTGCCAGTCCGAGAGCAGTGAAAAGCTTGTTTGCCCCGCTAGCTCGAAACGTAAAGATAAGTTTGCTGGATACAAAAGTCTTATTAGTGACATTGCAACTTGTGCTGAATTTGAAGAACTCCCGTTTGATTTAAAATCAGGGAGACTGAGAGATAATGGCCAAGATAAGTTTGAGATCTTCGTCAATATAAATGCAAAGTACCACAAATCAAAGCAAGTTCGATTCTTATCACACAAACAAAAGATTACAATCTGTGGAAAACCAGACAAAAAATATCTCACAGAATGGTGTGGCAGAGCGTAAAATCAGCACTCGTTCATCGTTCAGGAGCGAAAATTTCAAAAAGAATGTGTGTTTCTTTTGTGATCTGGAAGACAATTAAGAAAATCTTCATACTGCAACAACATTCCAACTGAACGAAAAGGTAAAAGATGCTGCCATAGAAACAGGCAATGAAAAGGTTATGGCGAAACTAAGCGAGGGTGATATGGTGGCAACAAAAGCAATGTACCATCAAAAGTGTCTTGTTTCCCTTTACAACGCTCAGCAAAGTCACAAAATGAAAGAAAGCAAAACGGAAAGCCAAGGATCTGTTATCTACGGAATAGTCCTATCCGAAATAATTTCATACATCAGAAATGAATATGAAACTTCAGAAATTTCTCCTGTATTTAAACTGAGTGACTTGAAAAAACTGTTTTCTAAACGTATGGTGCACTATGGTCATAAGCCTGAAAACTCAATACATAGCACAAGGTTAAAAGACTCCATACTTCAGAACATAACAGAACTTGAAGAGAAGAAAGCAGGTCGCGAAATTATTCTTGCCTTCAAACAAGACATTGGTAGTGGACTTCTTGAAGCATGTTGGAGCAATGAACAGGATGGCATGTGTCTCGGCAAGGAAAGCTATATTCGAAGACTTTTCGGAATTTGATGGCACTTTTAGCAAAGAAAGCAAGATTGCCTCCGTTCCAGAATCATTGCTTGCCTTTGTTGAGATGATTGTTGAGGGTGGAAACATGGGGTTAGACGACGATGATTCAGCTGATGATGTGAATGAAGCGGCACTTTCCATTGCTCAGTTAATTCGATTCAACTCTCTAAAGCGTAGACGCTGTGGTACAAAATATCGAAGACACCCAAGAGAACAAGAAACGCCACTACCGCTTTATAACGGTATTATGCTGTTTAATCGCACAAGAAAGAAGGGTTTAATTAACAGGATGGCAAAATTGGGCCTTAGCGTATCTTACGATCGCGTCCAAAACATTCAGACGTCAATTGCACAAAACATTTGTGACAAGTTCCAAAGAAGAAATTGCGTTGTTCCCCTAGCTCTGGAGCAAGGACAATTTACACTCTCCGCCATTGATAACTTAGATCAGAATGCAAAATCAACAACAGCACAAACGCATTTCCATGGCACAGCCATTTCTATGTTCCAGTTTGGCAGTACGAGTCCAGCTGTGAAAAGAAGATGTGTTGATGTAAACCAGAATGAGCGAGATAAAAAAATTTCGTTCCCAGCGTACTATGCAGAGGTGGAACCAGTAAAGGACGGTAAAATACAGAAACCGTTGCCAATGATAGCTGCACCTACGCACGTTAGCCAATACAAGAGCATTGATGGGGAAATAGACTGGTTAAAGAAGGTAGACCAAGTACTTACAGCGCAAGAGCCAGCACCTGAACAAATTTCTTGGGCAGCTTATTATTCAGGTGAACAGGATTCGCCTCCACATCCGCCATGCAAAAATACCATGCTACCTCTACTCAAAGATAGCATTAATTCAAAGGCAGTTGTATGTCATTTAATGAAGATAATTGCAAAGACATTGACAACCGTTAACCCAGAGCAATCTCCAACAATAACAGCGGATCAACCTGTGTATGCATTGGCTAAGCAAATTCAATGGCAGTTCCCTAGCCGCTTAGGAGAAGACAAGATGGTTGTCATGATGGGTGACCTGCATACTGAGATGGCTACCATGGCAATGATAGGAGATTGGCTTGAAGGCAGTGAGTGGGCGGAAATTTTTGTAGCAGCTGGGATAAGTACACCTGGCACTAGTGATGCTTACCTGATAGGCCACAATGTAAAGCGTTGCCGGTATGCTCATCAGGTTTCAGTTGCAGCATTGCATCATTTGCTGATGAAGCACTGGAGGAAACAAACGTCATCATCGGACACCACTCTCAGGGAATGGATAACAAAAAGAACAAGCTGTTGTCAGTTCGATCACTGGTACACAGTTATAGAGCTTGAGGTGCTACTTCTTCTGTTCGTTAGGAGTATCAGAGAAGCTTCAAACAGTACTGTGAGTGTTTGGAACAACTTACACCTTGGATGTTTAGTATGGATCACACGCATTACGCAAAATGGCTGCCAGTCTTCATCCAAACATTAAATGAGCTTGAAGTTCTTCACCCTGAAATTTACACCGAGTTTATGGATGGAAAATTTGTCGTTCAGAAGAGTAAAAAAAAGTTTTCATGTATTGGTGTTGACCATGCGCATGAACAAAATAATAAAGTAGTTAAGGGAGACGGAGGAGTGATCCGTATATTAGATCAGCCTAATGCTCTGATGAAATGGATGATGGCAGGCCCAGAAATGTCTTTGATGGTTGATGAATGTGAGTCACTTTTGCGCAACAAAGACAAAGATGATTCATCTAAGCGCCACGAAGACACCCTTGCTTTTGAAAAAAAGTTTAAGAAAGATGTAAAAGCATTCGCTGATATTTTGGAAGGTGAAGGAAATCCCTTTGAAGAAGAAGAAGACATCCTCATTACACTGATGAGTAAAAAAGTAATGGACGAAGAATCAGCTAGGTCCGTGAAGATTGCAAGGGATGCTGGAGCTACTCAGTATCGAGAGTTTAAAGTTGAGCGACTTATTACAGGAAAAACGTCGGTTCACGAGCCAATTAAACGCAATAAGTTCAGCCTTTTCCGGAATAAAAACTCCATCAAGACATCTAGCTCTAAGTTAAAACTTACTACAATGAAGCAGGACTGTCAGTTGTTTTCACGTTTGTATGTAGTGTGCCAAAGCAGAGAAAGTGACTTGAGTGAATTTTTTGCACATGAAAATCATGTCTACCCACCGGCACTCTCAATGTATGGAAAACTGAGGCAAACTGCAAAATCAAACTGTTTAAAAATCTTTGACGAGTACATTATTGTACAGACAGAGAGACCATCAGACATTACGGCAGTTTTGCTAGATGGTGCAGCAATAGTTCATATGGTATCGCCTTTGAGTTCAAGAAATTTTCAAGATTATGCAGATAACGAAATGGCGTCATTTTTTAAAACGATTCTTGCTAATAGAGATCTTAGACGCCTAGATTTGGTTTTTGACGTCTACCGTGAAAGCAGCATAAAAGAGCTCGAGAGAAGCGGGGAACAGGGTCCCGTATTAAGGTGACAGCAAAAACACCAATACCAAAGAATTGGAAAATTTTTTAAGAGTTGATGGAAATAAGTCCGAACTTTTCAAAATACTCGCTATGTGCGTAGTAAAATTAAACGTCCCTGAGAAGATTATTGTCAGCACTATCATGGACCAGGTTCTTACCAATGGCTTTGATGGCATAGTTGATGACCTCAGTCCGTGTAACCATGAGGAAGCTGACACCAGGCTTTTTCTGCATGTGAAGCATTGTTCTCAAGAGGGAAATTCGAAAGTCTTAATAAAGACCATTGACACTGATGTCGTTATCATCGCAATCGCAAAGTTCACTTTTCTTGCATTGGATGAGCTTTGGATAGAGTTCGGGGCAGGAAAAAATAAAAGATGGATTCCTATTCATAGAAGAATGGAAGCACTGGGAGAAGAAAAATGCTCTGCATTACTTTATTGGCATGCGTTTACCGGTTGCGACACGGTGTCATCCTTTGCAGGAAAGGGAAAAACAAGTGCATGACGGTGTTGGAAAGCATACCCTGGTGTCACGGAAACTTTACAGAGACTCTCCGATAGCCCAGAAACCATCAGTGAAGGTGATCTGACACAGCTACAACGCTTTGTGATCCTAATGTATGACCGATCAAGTTCTCGGACAGATGTGAACGATTGTAGAAAACATCTCTTTATGAAAAAGTCCAGAGATATTGACGTCATACCGCCGATAAAGGATGCCTTGCATCAGCACTCGTTGAGAGCTGCATATCAAGCCGGGTAAGCGACTATTTTTTTATCGTTTTCACTTTATATTTACTTGCAGGAAAAATTGTGCTGTACTGCTGTGCAAATGAATAGCGATCCGGATCCGTTTTTGTTTGACAACTTTGTAAACAAAACTTTTGCAATCCACAACGCAATAAACAAATGCTAGCCGCATGTAAATGGGAGTATTTTTTGTTCCTTTCCCTTATTGAAAGAAAAAATTGATTTTTAGGTACGTCTGGGGGCAAAGCTGCAAAAAGGTGCAAGCGTTACCTGATCCTACATTGTGGGGTTGGAAAAAAATCGACGGAAAGTTTTCACCTCGCTGGACAACAATAGAGGAAGTTTCAAAAGTACTCCGCGAATTAAAGCACTGCAAATGCAAAAAAGGATGTTCGTCTGGAAGATGCCAATGCAAACGAGCTGATCTGCCCTGTACAGAGCTTTGTAGCTGTATTGGAGAATGTGAGGTAGAGGTGAACGAATAGATATCAGACGACAGGTACAACTTTCATCCTTCTTAGCATGCCTTCGATAAGATCCATAACAGCTTGTTTCGAGGGGTTGGCACAACTTACCCCAGTTTAAAATGGTACAAATATCCCTTCTACGTTGGGATACACTTTCATTTTGTTGGCATGTTAAATTACCGAGTTTCATGACTGTTTTACCAATTTTTTCATGGCTGTATAGTTGCGTTTTAGTAAGATACCGTAACAGGAGGTTTTAGGGGACTGGGTACGACTACCCCAGTCTAAAAATAGCATAAGGATTGTTTCTACCTTCGGGTAACTACTTCTATCTTGTTAAGCATGTCAAATTATGTAGGTTTGCCAAGTTTCTTGGCTGTATAGTTGCGTCTTAATAAGATACCGTAACAGGATGTTCTGGGGGACTGGCTACGACTACCCTAGTCTAAAAATAGCAAAAGGGTTGTTTCTACGTTGGGGTAATTACTTTTGTCTCATTTGGCACATCAAATTATGTAAGTGTACCAAGTTTCATTGCCTTTATCATGAAACAGAGCGAGTTTTCTCAGCAGCGTCAATGGAGGACTGGGTACAAATACTTTGAGCTAAAAATAGCACAAGGGGGCATATTTCAGAAGGGGTCTATATCCTATCTTGATAAGCATATCAAACTTGGTAGATTCACAAATTTTCATGCTTTTATCACACTTCGCACGATTTCTCGGGTTATCGACCTCACTATAACTGTAACATCTGGGATATTGAAATGCTTTTAGGAATATGAATTTTCCTTGCTAGCTGGTTGTGAACAAATGTTTGTTTGTTTAATTCTTCACTTGATAGAGACAATTTAAGATGTGTGACACTGTGCTTGGACCCTTCATATTTGAAGTGCAATGATTCCTCATCATGTACATCATTTTCTACGTCACTTGTAGATAAAAGCTCTATTGGATTGCTTTCTCCAAGAAATCTGATATGCATGTGCTTCAGGTTGGGGATCTGAAAACTTGAATTGCAAGATGGGCCTCGCTCCCTAGCAAGAACATCGCAATAGAAGCCGGAACCAATCTTTTCTTGAATTGCTCGATCGAATAAATCTGTTTTTCCATAACTGGCAAAGACAAGGAACGGAATTCTAGAGACAGAGTAGCTCAGTATGTACAAAATATAGCATCTAAAGAGGAGAGTGTTCGTGACTAGATAGGAGACCAAACATACCCCTTTCCAAATCATGTTCATCTGAATACCTCCAGCTCTCAACGTGGCATGGGGAACGAATTTAGCAACTGCTGGCTAAAATCATTGCTGCAGATTGTCTGTGGAACATGCGTGAAGTCTGCCCTCATTTCACTGCTGGATAGCAATGTGGGAACATATGGACACTTGGTAGCAGACGTGGTGGAAGCAATGCAGGAGACAGCCATGCCACTAATTGAACCATCGGGAACTGTTGAAGTCATTGCACAGATGCTAGACATACACCCAGCAGAAATGCAGGATGTCGATGTAGAAGATGCACTTGAACGATTGACAACAAGACTGGAAGAGGGGGAAAATCGGAGATAGAGGTGCATACATCAAGACCAGTGAGCTGAAATTATGTTGAAAATGTGGGAACATGGATGGATTCTCTGAAGGATATACACGCCACATACGTGTGCTTCCAGGAGATGCAGATACAGTCTATGAGCTTCACCACCTGCTCTGGAACACATTAGTCGGTGACTATGAGTACTCACCAGACATTGCATGTACGAAATGTGAGAAAATTGCTTCACACAGCAAGCTGGCATCCTGTAAATTTTTTCTTAACCCACCTCCTTTCTTGGTCATCATGTTTCAGAGATTGTGTGCCAGCACACTTCCAATAAAAATTTGGGTCAATGTAGCTGTGGAAGTAAACATGAGCTTCATTATGGGAGGACGCAAGGAAGGAGATCCTGTCAATTATATTTTTCATGCTGCCATTAAGTGGAGTGGGAGAAGCATTACTGCAGGGCACTACTTATCTATCTATCATTCTTGAGGGTGACATAACAGAGTTTAACAATAAAACCATAAAGATTGGGAACTTGAGAAGAAAATTGCAAGAGCACAACTTCCAAAAGGGTGTGCAAATGGTTGTCTATGTTCAAAAAGATTCTCTATAACCAGAAGAAGTTCCAAAGAGTTCAATGAGTATTACACCCAAAGCACAAAAAGATTTGGAACTCATTTTGAAAGACGAAGGCAGTGTAGCAACAACTTGCATGGTTAATGCCAGTGATCTAAGGAATACAATGACAGATGGTGTGATTAACAGTGCCATTATTTATGCTTTCTTGCAACAATCGTCTTCTAACCAAAAGTCTGTGCTCTGTGTGAATTCCTTTGTGTTTCCATATCTACTGACAAGACAGACTGAAAGAGCTGCTTTGAAAGCAATTCTGAGAAGAGACGACCTGTCCTCATTTAAAGTTGTAATCGTGCCCATTCATCTACAAGGCACTGAGGTTGACAACTTTGGAGTTGTGGCAATATATCCACATATATCACTGATGGTTTATGCAGATTCAGGTCCAAATATATCTGATATGAACAAGACAAAGGTCTTTGCCACAGGCCTGTCTCTTGTGAAAGCATTTTACAAGAACATACAACCAGAAAGCTTCGTAACCAAATGGAAGTTGCTGATGGCAAATGATCTCAAAAAGCATTTCCAAATGGGTTTGCTCGCTGCACTCGCCTGTCTATCTATTGTCAAGAAACATTAACTGATAGGGTGCACTTCGTGCGCTGCATTCGCTTATGCTCGTGGCTCTTTCAACCCCACATACAATGGGTTAGCTTACTGCACTCGCTTGTCTATCTATTATCAAGAAACATTGACTGATAGGGTGCACTTCGTGCGCTGCGTTTGCTTACGCTCATGCTTCTTTGAACCCACATACAATGGGTTAGCTCACTGCGCTCGCCTGTTTATCTATTATCAAGAAGCACTGACAAAAGGAACCTGGCATTGGTGGTTCATGAGATGTAAATTGACCTTTGAAAAGCACAAAACGTTTGGTGAAGGGTGAGCAAAAATGTGAATGAATGAAAATTATAACCGTGGGTGGGTTAGGAGAACAATGAACTTAAAATTTGCTAATATGAATATGGCCTAAATTCTCCTTCCCTGAGTTTTTTAAGGATTCCATTGACTTTTCATTTATTCCATTTATGGTAGTGTTTGTTTCAGTCGCTTGACATTTCCATGGTGGAAATAAGTATTAGTGACATTGACAGCTTTGGTTAAGCACTTCTTAAGGCGGATTTACACGGTACAAGTTGGCTACAAGTTTTTTCGATATTGGACTGCAAACTTGAACTTGTATCGTGTAAATGCCCTAAAATTCTGTTCACGCCTGCTGTTTTGATTGACGTTAATCCTCCATCACAGTCGAAAAACTTCTGACTCGATGTCAAAAAGTTTTTCAGTTCACACCATTTTTTCAACGACGCCGCAAATCGCTACTTCACGTAAGGTTTGTTTTGATTCGCGAATCGCAGATTTTGGGAAGGAAAACTCAATTTTCGCAGCAAAATGGTTCTGATAACGGATAAAAGTTTATCTCACATGCGTCAACTTAAATTATCAGATTTAGCACCAGTAGTTAATTAAATATTCAAAACAAGCCATTATTAATTATGGTATAATAAAATAATAATAATAATCATTATCCATCAAAAAGTTTATTACAATATTATTTGCATTTTCATTGCTGATTATGGTGCTGCTTGTGTTGCGGTGGCCCTAATATGCTTTTGGACAAATTAGCGTTGTATATATCCATTTCTAACATGTTTTTGGCATGGTCATCTGAAATATGAAGGACAATAGGAGGCATGTGACTGTAGAAACAGTTTGAGAGACGTTTGCAAACCATCTTTATGGCCCAGAACGCGCTTCATGGCATGGGGCAATGTTGTTGCTTGTTTTGAGTATTTAATTAATTATGATGCTGAAATTTTGTCATATATTTCTTCATAAATCTGATAATTTAAGTTGACGCACACGAGATAAACTTTTATCCGTTATCAGAACCATTTTGCTGCGAAAATCGAGTTTTCCTTCCCAAAATCTGCAATTCGCGAATCAAAACAAACCTTACGTGAAGTAGCGATTTGCGGCGTCTTTGAAAAAATGGTGTGAACTGAAAACTTTTTGACATCGAGTCAGAAATTTTTCGACTGTGATGGAGGATTAACGTCAATCAAAACAGCAGGCGTGAACAGAATTTTAGGGCATTTACACGATACAAGTTCAAGTTTGCGGTCCAATATCGAAAAAACTTGTAGCCAACTTGTACCGTGTAAATCCGCCTTTATTCATTTCACTAAGAATCATAAAGCAAAAAAGAAGGAATTAATATTCAATAAAATGACGGTGTGGAGGTGTAAAACATCAGAGCATAACAGGAAAACATGATAACTGTGCAGCCACATTCATTGATAGCCTTGGTGGATTATGTGAAAATTGTCTTTCCACTGATCTATGAATATTTCATCCATCATCAATACTGAAAATAACAATAGTGCAATTTGATTGTGACACATAGATAGAGGCAATGAAAAATAAGGAATCCATAAACTGGTAAATACTTCAAGAATTATTTTAAATCCAGGCTAACACTCGCAGGTAGATGTAGTCAAGGCATAAACATTTATTTTGAAAGCAGGTAAGCTATAAAGGTTTAAAACAACTGATCAGAATTCGCAATTTCGTTGCAAATCTATAAAGTTTTCATGGCCTAACCAAAATTAAGCTGGATTAAAAACTTCATGAAATTGAATTCAGAATAAGTTAAACATAAGATATAAGTGTATTACCTGTAAGATACATTGAAAATGTCCTCTGTAAATTTGGAAATAGTGTCAGAAGTATATGTTGTCCTCTTTAATGATCTTTTTGTGATGCCAAGCCAAGCTGTTTCCAATCGTTATTTCAAAAGTTAGCAGTGTTAGCAGTGGCCACTGATTGAAAAGGGGCCAGAGTTTTTTCAATGCAACATAACAACCTCGTTTCAACGGCAGATAAAGGGCTATTATTGGCAAAGAAGAACAGCAGAAATGCATCTCATTAAGAGCGGACATTGATGAAGCTCAGTAAATTTGAACAGCGAGTAGATTAATTCTACATGGTTATTGTATGTAGTATATTAGTACATAAACTGTAGTAAAGTAGGTATCATTCAGATAGCTTTAACTATGTGCTCCATGCAACTATAAAAAACTTTTGGCATGCAATGTCATTAAGGAAAACATGGGCTTTAACTCTTAAAATTTGCCTCTGGATTGCAATAAAGCAATATGGTTCAGTAATAATCATATACTTTAATGAAGTTTCTTTCATTTCACTATAATTAGCTGAACTAGCTCTGTTGTCATTACATGTGGCACCATCATATCATTCCAATCCAAATTGTTTTCACAGTTTTATTTCGAACTTACTTACCAATATAGAACTTTTTCCAATATATATCTCAGTAAAGCACTTTATCAAATTCCAAGCGAATTTTATTTAACAAGAAGTGGTTGGGTTGTGTAGTAAACTTACTGTGATGTTTCCCTAGGTTAGTTTATGACACCAAATTAACCAAAGAAGGGTATCAGTAAACTCAGTCTAGTCACCTGCTAAAATTCATAATGATCCCCGTGTTTAATTTTGTCAGTTTATAATGATAGAATCTGAACTTGTGGCGATTTGATCAATGAATAGAGTTTTAACTGGTAAGCAATACAATGTATGCATTCTATGAGAGAAAAAAGAGCTTAAAATGAGCGGGTTATCGAAATCGAGCACGGGACATTCACGCCCCTTGTTTTTGGAATGAATGGATCTATGACTAAGGGATGCCAGACGTTCCACAAAAAACTGGCCTCAAAATTATCAGTAAATTCAAATAGAAAATACTCGGATATTATGAATGATATAAGGACTCAAATTTCTTTTAGTTTAATTAAATCTATGGTTTTATGTTTAAGAGGCTCAAGGACTGTATTTTAGTTTGTTTTGATTCAAATTTTGACTTAATTGTAAATATTTGTTTGATAATGAAAATAAAAAAAAATCTATGCATTTGTTCTCACAAAGCCATGTACGAAACCCTTCAATGCTTGCAATTGGATGCATTTATGACATCAATAGAAAAGTTTCCAAGGGTTAAATGTGTTGCTTTGGAAAACATAGCAAACTATGAATTTAATCCTAAGATAAATTCTGCAGATGCTTCAGTTGATGTTGGATTTAGATTGTATTGTGAGTTTATTGAGAAGAAATGCGAATGGAACCAGTTTTTTGCCTTCTGGTCAACTTGCATAGAGATGGTTGAAATACTGCTGCTATTCATAAGTGCCACAAGGGAACCAGATTGGTCATTACATCTGTCAGCTCTTCAGTCCATGGTTCCGTGGTTCTTTGCAACAGATAGAGAAAATTACATCAGATTCGCCACTTGCTATTGGCTAGAAATGTGTTGCCTTGTCATCCATGTATGTATATTTTTTCCATTTTATTGTACACCTAGTACAATATTTATCATAGTAATGCCTTTCTATCAGGTCATCTTCACAATTTGACTTTATATCGAAAAATGTACCATCAAGAAGCCAATGTGTATGATGTACTCGTTTTTTTGTTAAGCTTTGCTTTTCAGGGCTATTTATAGCCCAACATCGACTAATGAGCAGCAGATTGAATAATATTTAACATACCAAAACCTCATTTTTATATGCTTTATATGTATTTGATTGATTCAAATATGGGAGGCATTCAGGCTGTCAGACTCCAGATAGAAAGGCGTCTGCATGCTAATTATTCACTGTGGTTGTTCCTGTCCCTGTCCCTGTTTTTGATATATCTAATGTTTACTTTTTCCCAAATGTGATTTTTAATAAGCCAACACAACAGCGTGCCTTATTTTTCCTTGCGTTCCCTCAAACCCCATGTCCATTAATTCTCTGAAACTGCCAACTGGTGGATATTTAATGGTCTCATAAATTAATGGTGCGCCAGGCGCTAATTAAGCGTGTGCGTTAACTCGTTATCTTCAGGCAAATAATTTATTCTGAATTACTTCCACAGATGTTTCCTCAAATATTCATGACAACTGGACTGTGCAAAGACAGCAGAATTATGGATTCTCAGCTACAGCATGCGATCAAGCTATTGAGCAAATGCTAAACAGAGATTGGAAACTGAAAGGCGGAGTGCTTGGTTTTACGCTAAATCAGACAGCACTTTATCGCTGGATTGTCGGGCAGGCTGAACGAGGGTCAATTGTGCGTCAGTGTCAGGGAAATGGCCAACATTGCTGAAATTCCCAGGTGAGCATTAACGTAATCAAATAAATGCTTATTTTCATACCAATAGATACATAGCAATTAATTTTTAGTGCTGAAGGAGTTTTCTGCTTTTGCAATTGTAGAAAAAGAAAAGATTTGGATGAAACACACACCATTAACAACAAAAAGGCTGTGCAGAGCGTAATTGAAACCATGCAGAACATGATCAATCCGTTTGATTACGATGTTGATAGCTTGGTAAATGTCTTGGTGTAGTTTCATCAGATGTTGTCGCTCATGACATGAAGCAAATGCATGTTAAAGGGAAGATGCAGCCCTCAGTTTCATCAAGGAATGGATCGTAGTCGAAAAGCCAGATATTCATTCGAAAATAAAGAGGACCAATCCGAAAACATTTTCGTCTATGAGCAAGAAAGCATTAAAAGAAAACTCACGTATAAAAGCAAAATATAGCAAAGGACACTGAATTAAATAATTCGAAAAATTTATTTGCAAAAATGATTATGATAGCTAAAAGCCGTGATCTGGACCTGAAGGCAGTATTCGCTTCGCCCAATACCTTTTTTCATCACAAGTTTCGATAGTGGTCTTATGAAGACGGTGAAAGCAAAATTAATGCACGCCGTAGAAGAATATCACTGTGAAGGTAACAGTGCGCTATTGATTGATGGCATGGCCCTTCTGCAAACCATCTGCTCAATTCCATTAACATTTGGGGAACTGTCCAAATTGATTTTAACTCAGATCATTAAAATCGCAGTTTCACTACGTTGATCACGAGTAGACTTTGTTTGCGACCGTTACCTAGACACGAGCATTAAAAATTTGGAAAGAGTGAAAAGAGCAGCAGACAGAGCACAGGTAGTCAAGATATACAACGACCAGTAGAAAGTACCAAAACAATGGAAGAAGTTTTTGTCAGCTGGAGAAAACAAAGAAGAGATTCAAAAGTATTTGTTTAACACCTGGAAAGATAGGTCACCGTATATTTTAAGATGCATTAAGGTGTTTGTAACTCACCAGAACAAATGTCATAAACTTTCAGCATCAGAAGAAAAGATTGTTTGCACCGAAGTAGAGTATTTGATGTGTGACCATGAAGAGGCCGAGACAAGGCTAATTTTGCATGCATCCAATCTACAAACACAAACGTGCAGTACAAAAACACAGTAATGTGATAATTAGAAGTCCTGACACGGATGATTGCCTTGTCCCATTAAATGGAAGTTTAGTGATTAATTGTGAAATCTTTTTCCAGACTGGCACACAAAATAAAACGAGGATCATTTCCTTGGGCAGATTGAAGTATGAAATTGGCTCAACTTTCTGTGCAGGTTTGCTTAGCTTGGACGCTGTTACAGGTAGCTCTTTTTTCAGCTTTGTGAAGTTATCACATTTTTCTTTGAAGGCCACAGCACACAAATTATAATCCAATATTTTTAGATTAATTAATATAATTCTTAATGTGGAAACAGTTCCAAAACTCAAAGCCACGGGTTAGCTAATGATTTATTTCAAAGAAAAATGTAGTAGTTTCACGATACCGGTAATTCATTGTTACTGTATGTTCATTGCTCTATTCATGACAATTAATGTTTTCTTTCTTTCAGGTTGCGGCGCGACAAGTTAATTTTACGGCTAAGGTAAAGTGAATGCTTTGAAGGTGGCAAAAAAAATGACGACGTAATGCATATTCTTGGAGCATTTGGCACTGATTTTCATCTGCAAGAAGAGATGAAACCGGGCTCACACAGGTTTGTGTGTAGTCTATATGGTCAAGAAGACATAAATGATGTCAATCTGGCTCGCTAACAGATCTTCAAAGGTAGTGAATTTGCCGAGGAATTTCTTCCTCCGAACCAAGACTGCCTGGACTTACATTTGCAAAGGGCCAACTACCAATGGCTCCAGCACCAGACATGATTATAACAGGAACAGCCCATCAAGTAAAATAACTTAATCTTGCTGGCGCACTTTGCACGCAGCATTTGCTGCACTCATGCCCCTTCAGACCCCACATACAATGGGTTAGCTCCCTGCGCTCGCCTGTCAATCTATTACCAAGAAACATTGACTGATGGGGCACACTTCGTCTGCTGCAGCAAAAGGTGAAATAGGTCATATGAACAGCGAATACTTTGTTCACAAATGGAGTTTGTGACACAAATTTGGATGTTTTAACAGCGTAAACAGTGATGTTTTCATGATTGTCAATTAAGCAAACTTAAACACAGAATTTCGTAACCTTTTAGTCCAAACTGTAAGCTGTCATATAGATAACTTTTTGGGTCAGTCGTTAAGGAACAACTCACTTAAAATAGGGCCCATTAAGGTCCTCAAAAAAGCCTTTATGGATACCTTGCTCGCCGTTTGCGTCCATTGTTTAGGGGCGTTTGACCTATTGTTTTGGTTTGAATCTATTGTTTTTGGCAATTTCTGAGGGCAGTCACATGACTCAACAGAATATACATATTTCACTGTACTAAAATCTTTATCAAAACTCCTTCAAGCTTAGAAATGTCAGCTATGTGCCGGAGTAACTATAAGTATCATTATACTGTCAAGTCTTGCGCTGGTATTACCCCAAACGGGGGACACATTTGGGGTTTCCTTGCTAAGGAGGGAGGGCAGATGACATTTTCATAACAACTGATTGTGGTTTAGTCAAGCTGCTACTACTTGGAGACCAAGTTATGGCAGATCGTGGTTTTAAAATCAAAGATCTTCTTGCCTACTATCAATGCAGTCTTGCACTCCCACCATCCACGCATGGTATGATGCCGATGTTAAAGTCAGGTGTTGCTATAACTTCACAAATTGCAAATGTAACAATTTTTGTTGAACGCATAAAGGAATATCGCATTTTAAAAAGTGATTTACAGATTGCTCTGTTGACAATAGGTAACAGAGTAATTACATTTTTTGCAGCATTTACTAATTTAAAACCACCTCTTTTGTGACAATAATTTTTTGAGTTATATTCTTGACATTTATCGAGATTTGATAGAAATTTGGATGCTTTACATGAACATTTTTATGGTTTAAAGGAAGTAAACATTCAGCCAATTGTCACTGGGTGCGATTGTGAAGTAAAGTTTTAGCCAATCATAACTGAGTGAAAATATTAGTTCGGGTGAGTAGTTTTAGGACAAAGAAAGTCACCAGAAGCTTCATGTTGATCGTATAATCATGTAACAATATTTCGACCTTCACTTTCCAGAGGTCATTATCAAGTAAAAGCTAAAAAACTTATTCACAGGTTAAATTGTAAAAAGGTAAACAAACTGTAACTATAGAAACCGAGAGTACAATTAAAAAGTTTGCATGTTAAAAGTGAAAAAATATGACATAATAGTGCAAAGAAAATTCAGTTAAACAGTTTTAGAGGAACGGACTTCTCCTGGGCATTGAGTGTTAGTCTCCAGTTCTTTATGTATACGACGTCCATTGTTTTCCTCGTGAGGCAATTGCTCATTCCTTTGCTTTTAACGAAGATCTCAAAATCTTCTACTGCGACAGGAGGGTGATAAGATTCAACAGTGTGACTGAAAATGTGAGACTTTGCGTCTCTCCCACTATGATCTTTTATTCTCTCTTGCAACCGGTGCGCCATCTCACCAGTGTATGTAGCTTGGCAACCCTCCTGTGGACACACAACTATATAAACGATGTTATTTTCATGATTTTTGACTCGCGACGCGCATGCGCAAGCGAGTAGATGTTGGTGAGTGGGGAAAAATGTTGTGTTCTGTGTCTGTGTCAGTGTCTGTGTAGACTTTTACTTGCCCATATAAGGTATGTGTCTCAGATTCAAATGTTCACTTTTGATTTGGAATGAGGCTACCAGGTATGATATCATTTTGCAAATTTCTCATGGGGAAGGGCGAGACCCCAAGCATGCACGATTCACACACTGAGCATTTTTCACTAGTTGGAAGCATCAGGTGAAAAGATAAAAGTTTTCCAGCTGTATTCTTATTTGGAACGATATCTGTTCCTATTTTATGACTTCAATTTTGTTGATTATTTTGTTATTTTATTTTAAAACCGACTTTTTTGCTGTTTTCATTTTAAATTTTATTAGTTAATATAGATAATAGGCCTACTCTAAAGGCCCATCTATTTTTTGCATATCCAGTTACAGACTAACTGGACAGATTGAATTGAAGTTGATTGAAGTTAAATTGAGTTGAAAAACAAAGTAACACGCAATTGAGAATAAGTAGGAAGCTATCTTGAAATTGAGCACACTGTGTTGTAAATACTTGCCAGCGTGCAAAACTCTGCTGAGATAAAATCATAAATATATTAATCTTGTGAGAATCTTGAGAAATAAACTGACATACTATTGAAAATACCTTGGGAAACAATTCAGTATATCTTGGAAGACATAAATTGACACATAATTGAGCATATACATTTTGAGAAATAAATTCACACAATTGAAGAAACAAAATCCATTCAAACGGAAACAAAAGCAAATCTGCAAGTGGAGTCATTGCACACAGTTGAAACTTACATCAAGTAAATTTTATTGAATGCTTTTAATGATGAAATTAAATTGATCACTTTTAATCATTCTGTTTTTTTTTTGAAGTTTTTTCTGACACCCTGCATGACCTATGTTAGCCTATATGCAAACTATAGCAACTGCAAACTGGAAAGGAAAATATCACCCAGAAAGTGGGAAAAAAAACTTATGAGTAAGGAAGAGCGTAAACAAGGCAGGAAATTTCAGCATAGCTCAAAACCAAACAAAGATCTTCTGTTAACATTGCTTCTTCTACTATCTGGAGATGTCGAATTAAACCCTGGGCCAATGGGCCTTCCTTGACATAGCCAACTGCTTCAATGAATTTTTTAGCACGGTGGCCAGCAAACTTACCAAGGACATGCCAACTCCGGAACCCGCTTCCTCTGCTAAGTTAACTCACGAAAGTCTTACTCTTCCTACTGTTACCCCCCAACATCGTCATTAATGTGATTATGAAATTAAGGAATGTAAAGGGTACTGGCCTGGATGATATCTCTATGAACTTTGTGAAAATACTAAGTAAATCTGATAGATTTGTCTGTACTCTTGGCTCGCTTATAAACCGCTCCTTCGAATCTGGCGCTTTCCCCTCTGCTTGGAAAAATGCAAAGGTTGTTCCCCTTTTTAAATCTGGGGACATTGAAAATGTTGACAACTATAGACAAATCTCCGTCCTTAACTGTTTGAGTAACGTCATAGAAAGGATTGCCTTTGACCATATATATTCATTCTTGACAAAAGAGAACTCACTTCATGTTCTGGAATCTGGTTTCAGAAAAAATCACTCGACTCTGACAGCCCTTATACACTTAGTGAGCAAAAGTATTGCACAACCTGATGAAAAATGGCGTCTAGAAGTGGCCCAAGGCCTGAGCAAGAAAATTTACATGACAATATAAATATACCAAACGGGTTTAAATAGCAAATTTCGTTAGGAGAAATATACTCCAAATTTCATAAATTTTCAAATGAAAATATAATTTAAACTATATCATATTGTTTTACAATAATATTAAAAGAAAACTGCGAAGAGGTCCCATGAAAATTTTTGACCAAAGTTTATCGAAGTGGAGTAATTAAAACGCCAATAATTATAATTTCTTTCACTCAAAGCCACGCAAATTCTCTCTCATTTAATAGAGAATGTTTTGAAACTTTCAAAAATATAAGAATTATTCAGGTAACTGTCTTGACCTTTTACAATTCACGGTTAGGAATTCGATTTGACAAAATCTATTTTTCCGTAATTTTTTTCCAGAGTAAAAAAAGAAGGTTAAGCGCCATAACGAAAAATCTGACATGGATATTCCTATAATTTGTTTCAAATACTATAATTTGATGTAATTTTTACGGGCTTAATACTTTCTGAAGTGAGAGAAAAATTTTATTTTTGAAAACCGGCTCTGAAATTTGAAAAACAACACATGTGCTTCCCAAGTGGTAAGCAAAGACCTAAACCTTGAATTCTAAAAGGTCAAGACAATTAGATGAAAATTTTTTATACTTTTCAAAATTTTAAAACATTGTCTTTTAAATGAGAGAGAATTTGCGTGGCTTTGAGTGAAAGAAATTATAATTATTGGCGTTTTAATTACTCCACTTCGATAAACTTTGGTCAAAAATTTTCATAGGACCTCTTCGCAGTTTTCTTTTAATATTATTGTAAAGCAATATGATATAGTTTAAATTATGTTTTCATTTGAAAATTTATGAAATTTTGTGTATATTTCTCCTAAAGAAATTCGCTATTGAAGCCCGTTTGGTATATTTATATTGCTATGTAAATTTTCTTGCTCAGGCCTTGAGCCACTTCTAGACGCCATTTTTCATCCGGTTGTGCAATACTTTTGCTCACTAAGTGTACATATGATCGACACAATTTATAAGGATATGGATGAAAATAAACTGACTGGTGCCTTATTTCTAGACCTACGCAAGGCATTTGATACAGTGGAACACTTTACTATTGTACCGCATATTGTTATCAAAACTTAAAATGCTCAGTCCTAACAAATTTATGTTTCAGTGGCTCTCATCGTATTTTGAAAAAAGAAAGCAAGTGGTTGCTTTTAATGTCATTTTATCTAATGAGGCCATAATTTCCACTGGCGTGCCTCAAGGATCAATACTAGGGCCTTTGCTTTTTCTAATATACGTCAATGACTTGCCAAGTCCCTCACTTCTGAAGTTGTATTATTTGCAGATGATACAGCGGCAATTTCTCATGGAGCCACCCACTGCTCTGTAGCTTCTGATGTTAAAAAAAATCTTACCAACATAAGCAACTATGCATTAGAAAATCGACTGATACTGATAGATCCGCAAAAAACAAAGATTATGCTGTTCAGCAAGCAGAGTCAGGCTGTCCCCATCGATGATCATATTCCTTTAAATCTAGCAGGTACAAAGGTTGATTATTCAAGTTTCTACAAATGTTTAGGATTCACATTAGATGAGCATCTAAACTATAAACTGCACCTGAAAGATATCTGTAAGAAAGTTCACAATGGTTTATCTATATTAAGACGAGTAAAATTGTTTTTCTCTCAGGACACGCTCATTTCCCTGACCATCTTGGCCATCTTACTGGTTCTTCTACTACCAGATCTCTGTACACCACAAGAGGCAATGGAACATCCCATCTAAAAACTTTCAAGTACTATGGAGGTAAAGTCTGGAACTCGCTACCCAAGTCTTTTAGGGACATTAAATCTTTCTTCAGAGCAGTTTCATTATTTTGGAAACTGAAAGTTTTTTAACCTTGATGAAACAAGATCGAAAACGGAAGTCAAAATGTTTGCTTGAGTGGTCTCAAAACAAATGTTTTTTGAATTTGCTGCGTTCAATCCTGAAAATTAAATCCAGGGTATTCAGTTTTGCTCAAGCTAAACTTTTAGGCTCGCAAGTTTGACTTTAATTTGATATTACTTTCTTCATTTTCTGGATAATACAGTGAAATAAAAGCCATCTGTGGCGAGTCACCTCGAGGTCTCTTTGATTAGGAGTCTTATCTTTAATGGCAGTGTAAACAACTTTAGTTTTATGATTTGGCTCTAGTAAGCTTTCTGAGAATTTTATCACCGTTTTCACCTTGATGGGGAAAAACAAGCATAGATTCTTTGACATTTTCCTCTTGGACTATCCTCAGCTGTGTTTTTTCTAATTTCACGTGATCAGCAACTTGTTGGAACACCCAGTTGGGGTAACCATGGACTATTGTAAATGCCTCGAGCAGCCGTGCAATCTCATTATGGAGGTTTTCATCAGTAGAACAAATGGAATATGCTCAGAGAAGAAGCGTTCGTACCGTGCCACGTTTCCAATTTGCTGGTTGAAAAGAGTTCCAGTGAAGATAGATGTTGTTGTCTGTTGGTTTCCTATACACCGTAGTTTCAATCTCATTTTCCACTTTGAAAATAAGAACATCTAAGAATGATATCTGTCCTGTCACAAATTATTATGTAAGCCTCTCATTTTTTCAATCATTCATTCTTGTCTCTGTTACTCAGTGGGTGCTGGGTTTCCCAAGTATTGTCTTATTGTTAACTTTGTAAAACATTGGTTGTATAATACACTTGGTGCAACATAGCATTGGTACAGATTTGAATACCAGCATATAGGAAGTATTCACTGCCGTGGTACAGGAAAGCTAAATAATCACCCTGAGCTTTTTGATCTTGCAGTTATTGCCTTAAATGGTTTTCGTGCAGGAAAAGATGCATCCCTGGAACAAAGTTCTTATGCTGGAGAACTTGATGAAATTATTTGCAAAGGTATTTGCAAAGATTGGTTATTAACTACTGTTGATCCATTGTGTGAAGATGAATTATTTGTTAAGCCTCTCATTCATCCTTGTCAGTCATCCATTGTGATCTTGTTAATGTTGTTCAAAGACATACAAATTGTAGCCCACACTACTGTTTGAGAAAGAAAGGTGCATCAGAACAAAATGCAGGTTTAATTTTCCTTTCCAAATTTGCAATGCTACCAAATTGGAGTTTAAACAAGTTCATTTCAACAATAGATGCACTAAATACAAAGCAAAGATTTGCACCAAACGGAATGATTCTAGGCTGAAGAACATTTAACGCTGTCAACTACAGGGATGGAGAGCTAACTAATAATAGACCACAATACTACTATAATACTAGTAATCATAGACCATTATGCCTGTGTTGAGTGTGTAGCAAAGTATGCTTGTAAGGGTGTGCCAAGGTCTCCCTTGTTGCAATCATTGTTTAGTGCTGTAATTGCAAAATGTAAAAATCATACTTATGCTTCTAAAATAATCAAGAAATTGGCTATGAAAACTATGGGAGAACGAGATTATGCAGCACAAAAAACAATGCGTCATTTATTGTCATTGAAACTATACAGCTCAACCTTTAAAGTGTAATAAAGGTCTAGCATGAAATTATCAGTGTGAGGTATTTGTGTTGCGCTGATTTCGAAAATGCAATTATTTTTTTCCTATCTTTTTCCGTTTTTTTGCAAATTGCCCCCAAAGTTGCGAATTTTGCCATTTTTTTTGCACACATTTTTGACCCTGCGGATCATGTGACCAGAATAATGTGATGTAGAAACCAGAACCATGCGTTGAGCTCAGCTGAGCTCTTTTGAAATCGACTTCGGCCTAACAAAGAAGTGATTGTTAGTTGTCTTTGTTTTATGCTTAATAATGCCTGAAAGGTGCGTTGTTGGGGGTTGTTCCAACATAAAAGATTCAGAAAAGAATATATCCCTGCATCGTATTCCATTTTTTAACGATGATCGCCCAGAAGCAAAGGCGAGAAGGCGCAAATGGATCAACTTCGTGAAAACGAAACGTGCCAAATGGGAAGCTTCGAAATCTTCAGTGATATGTTCGGAGCATTTTTTGAACACCGATTTTGCATCAATCACCGGATTGGGTGCTCAGATAAAAAGGTACCTAATTACAGATGAAATTGAAATTGTCTCTGTGCCATCCGTTTTTCCAAAAAACGTCGAGCGTCAAGGTTCTGCTGCGGCAGTTTCTTCAAAGAGGGATCGAAGGATGGTAGGTTATGTTTGCTCTTGAGACTCGAAATTTCATGATATCCTTGAGTTATTTCTCACGAAATCATTATTTCATGTCTTTAGCCGATGAGGTCTATTACCTCGATGTCCAAACAAAGTACTGCCGAAGAAAACTTTGACGAAGTACAGGATGATCGTATTTCTGAACAACAATCGGATGATGACATTGGTATCCCTGAACAGGTAAGAGAAGAGCCCAAATAGTATTGTTATATACACAATAATGTAACGAATTAGGATACACGAGTTACTTAACTGCATACATAAATCAATATTTTATACTCTACAGTTTCATGATGTTGAATGCCAAGCAAATTTTTCTTGTGACTCCTGCATGAAGCTAAATTCACGGTTACAAAATGCAGAGCGCAACCTCAAATTTTGGAAGAGAAGATGGAGACTGCAAAGCTGGAAGTTGCGGTACACAAAATCAAAGGAGAAACCCACTAAGCAAACAAAATTGCGTGAAAAAGCTTATGAGCCAGAAGAAGACGAAGAGATGGATATTTCAGATAATGAGAGTCTCTATGAAAACGAGGATGAAAGTGATACAGAGTATATCGATGAAACGGAAATAAGGTATAAATATGTTACACCTCTCATATGTTATGAATTTCAAACTTCAATAAAATGTGTAATATTGATGCAAAATGTTTTTATATTATAGTTCTGAGATCAACTTGCAGCCAGAAAAGAATCACAGAGAACAGCCCAAATTCATCGCATTTTTGTCTCAACTGCTTCTACTTTTTACATTTTGCCCATCGTGTAAGACAGATAATCCTTTGATCGAGACACGACAAGTAGGTACAATGGTTGAAATAAAAACCATTTGTGCTGCTAGTCTGTGCAGTAAACTGGAGAATGTTTGGCGAAGCCAGCCATATTTTGAAGCAACACGAAGTCCTGCTGGAAATATACTGTTGGTTTTTGCCACATTGTTAGCTGGAGGCACAGGGACAAAAGTGCTGAGAATTTTCCAACATATGGGCTTGGCATGTTTTTCAATGACAACATTTTTGCAGCATCAGAAGGTAAACATTTTTCACCAAATTCATTAATCAGAAAACATGGAAGTATTTTCCTTGTTATTACTGATTGTTACTGATAATTTTTGGTTGTTTTCTAGGAAAAGATCTTCCCTGCTATTTCTCTTTATTGGAACAAGTATCAAAATTCTTTGTTTAATATGACAAAGTTGAAAGATCGGGATTTGGTTATTGGAGGGGATGGAAGACATGACAGCATGGGACATTGTGCTAAATATGGAGCATACACTGTCATGTCTTATAACCAACAAGCTATTATTCACTTTGAGCTTGTACAGGTACATTAATGCTAAATAACAATTCTTGATGTATTTTTTTTGTTTTAGTAATATCTATTAATTCTTTCTTAATTTTCATAGAGAAATGAAGTTGGAAATAGCACTGGCATGGAATTTGAAGGATTCCGAAGATGTTTCACACATTTGAAATCAAATGGTTTTCAGATCAAAACATTTGTGTCAGACAGGCATGCTACAATAGCAAAATATACTAGAGAAAATGAGAAGGATACAAAACACTATTTTGATCTATGGCATCTCAAAAAAAGTAAGCATTCCTTCTGTCCAAAATCCATAAATTCTCCTAAATCTCTGAATAGGCTTCCCCTAAATATATATTTTTGTATTTTAGAAATCCGCAAGGATCTTAAGAAAATAGCAAAGCAAAATGACTGTTCTGAAATAGCTGATTGGATTCAACCATGTGTGAATCATCTACACTGGAGTGCAGTGACGACTCCTGATGGAAATGGAGCATTGATCCTAGCCAAGTTTATGTCATTCCTATCACATGTCATAAACAAGCATACAAATCTGGATGATCCACTTTTTAGCAAATGTGCACATGAAAATAATATACCCCAAAGAAGATGGTTAGATAAGGGTATGTATATCACTGTAAAAGTTCAGAGATTGGTTTTGTTCATGTCATGAACCTTTCAATTTTCATTTAGATTTTACTTTCTCAGATTCCACTGCATACAAAAAAATGAAAGCCTCATTGACAAATGCAAGGCTGATTGCTGGAATCAAAAAAGCTTCACCTTTGACCCAAACAAGCTGCATAGAGGGATTTCACTCTGTACTCAACCATTTTTCACCCAAGATGATTGGATTCTCATACATTGGAATGAAATGCAGGTAGGTACATATTTTTCATAGATACTGGCATTGATGGTTCCTCAAATACTGCATACCTGCATGATCATTCTCCTGTTTTTCAGACATATCATTGCTGTCTTGCATTTCAATGAAAATCTCTTGAAAGAGGTCAAGAAGAAGAAAGATGGTTCTGTAAGATATGCAGTTTCATATCCTAAATTCAAGAATGGGGAAGCCACTGTCCGTGAATTGAGAATTCCATCCAAATTTGGTAATAATTGTGTTCTAATTTTATCATTTATCCGAAAAAGCTTATTATTCAAGGGGTGAAATGTTTACATTTTGGAAAATATGTTATATCGTTTTAGAATATGTCAGTGGAGTTTATAGCACTTTGGTTGATGGTTTATCAGGAAACTCACTTGAGCAGGAGCAAAGGAACTTGAAGCAAGCAACTCCTGCATACATGAATACCATGCTGACTAAGGAGTGTGGTAGCTCTGCCATCCAGAAAAAGCTAGAAAGACAAAACATGACCATAGTAAGTGTTCCTGCAACAGTAACATCACCATCATCACAAAGTCAACCAGTAAAAAATAAAAGAACTCCCCATTGCTCCACATGTGGCAAACCAATGAAAGGGCACAAGAATACAGATTTCTCCTTTGATTTTGTGTACCGCAACTTCCAGCTTTGCAGTCTCCATCTTCTCTTCCAAAATTTGAGGTTGCGCTCTGCATTTTGTAACCGTGAATTTAGCTTCATGCAGGAGTCACAAGAAAAATTTGCTTGGCATTCAACATCATGAAACTGTAGAGTATAAAATATTGATTTATGTATGCAGTTAAGTAACTCGTGTATCCTAATTCGTTACATTATTGTGTATATAACAATACTATTTGGGCTCTTCTCTTACCTGTTCAGGGATACCAATGTCATCATCCGATTGTTGTTCAGAAATACGATCATCCTGTACTTGGTCAAAGTTTTCTTCGGCAGTACTTTGTTTGGACATCGAGGTAATAGACCTCATCGGCTAAAGACATGAAATAATGATTTCGTGAGAAATAACTCAAGGATATCATGAAATTTCGAGTCTCAAGAGCAAACATAACCTACCATCCTTCGATCCCTCTTTGAAGAAACTGCCGCAGCAGAACCTTGACGCTCGACGTTTTTTGGAAAAACGGATGGCACAGAGACAATTTCAATTTCATCTGTAATTAGGTACCTTTTTATCTGAGCACCCAATCCGGTGATTGATGCAAAATCGGTGTTCAAAAAATGCTCCGAACATATCACTGAAGATTTCGAAGCTTCCCATTTGGCACGTTTCGTTTTCACGAAGTTGATCCATTTGCGCCTTCTCGCCTTTGCTTCTGGGCGATCATCGTTAAAAAATGGAATACGATGCAGGGATATATTCTTTTCTGAATCTTTTATGTTGGAACAACCCCCAACAACGCACCTTTCAGGCATTATTAAGCATAAAACAAAGACAACTAACAATCACTTCTTTGTTAGGCCGAAGTCGATTTCAAAAGAGCTCAGCTGAGCTCAACGCATGGTTCTGGTTTCTACATCACATTATTCTGGTCACATGATCCGCAGGGTCAAAAACAAGAAGAACTGAGACTCAAGACTCTGAAGGCAGATCCTCAAATCCTGTGAATTCTGTGTCCGTGGGGAATTTTTTTCTAATTGCAAAATATGCACAGGCAGGCAACGGTATCCTTTTCTTTCCAAGAATTCCATGAACAAGCCTGGTAAACTCTCTATAAGATACCGCACGCAGATACCTAAAATAAATAAAAGTTATATCAGCGTGATAAATCAGTCAGACATACTAAAATTGCACAGACAATGCTTAATAATACTTACGATTCAGCTTCATTTGGACGTAGCTGATAATAGCGTTTCTTTTGCCTTGTCTTGTACCTTGTCCCTGCCAGTCTAAGTGACCAGGCAGAAAGACAACATGCACCAAATCCAGGGTGAAGGGTGATACATTTGGGGACTTCACCAGCCTCTGCTAAAACCAGCTCTGTACTTAATGAGTGCACACATTCCTCAATTTCTGTGCAACAATAACACTCCTGAGGGTCCCTCAACAAGCTTACATCACAGTGCCCACACTTACACCTAAAAAGAAATGTAAAATATGAATCAAATCTGCATAATGAACACCATAATGTGTTACTTTCCTTTACTTCTGAAAACACATTCCCGAAGGAATGTATCCACTAAACTTTTGGATACATTCCTTCGGGCATCAGTATGGTTTGGCACCAGTGGTAACAATTGAAGAAGTCGACAACAATCTGGCACCAGAGGTAGCAATTGAAGAAGTCTATCCATGTTCAATTTCAACACATCAACAGAACAGACAGACTGACCAGACAGACAAAGGAATGAGCCTTGGACATTGAAAAGCAAAGCGTGATTGATGTTCTCCAACATAGGCCATTTTAGTGCTTCACCAACGCAACGCAAGGACATAAAGATACATTAACTTACCACTCCTCAAGAGGACTTTCCATTTTTAATCGTTTTTCAAACTCTTTGTATCTTGTATCATCTGCTGCGCGTTTCTCTTCATAATCCCTAACCCATTCTTAGTCAGCCAGTGGTTCATCCGCATAGGCCTCAACAAAATCAGGGTCAAAATCATTCGCTGCTTTGCAGGTATTTTCCCCATCGGCCTCAAATTCTTCTATCTCTTTTTCATAATCAGAAAAAGAGCTGGTGCGTGAACTGCTTTGTGATGAATCCGATTCGGAGGACTCCATTTTAATTATTTATAAAGCTCGATCTCTTTTTCTTGTTTAAGTTATTGAGGATAGATGACGAACTAAAAGGCCGGTTCTGGTTTCTACGTCACATTGTAGTTCCCAGATCTCTTTCGGAAGTGCGCGGTTTGGTGCAAAGTAACCCCTACTTTGGGGGCTATTTACGCCACTCTTAGTTGTTAAATTCTATTTTAAGATGTACCATAATGATCAGCATATCGAAATTAATTGATAAACAATTTTTGAGGTTTGGGTTATATTACACTTTAAAATAGTTCCTGTGAGTCTTACTGGCTCAAGACGAGTTAAGAATCAGATTGGTCTCAACTTAGATGCTGATATATCAGATGTAGATGGGACACAAAATTTCTCCACTGAAAACTCTATACTAGATGCTTATGCAGAGCGATTACACATTGGCTCAGAGAATATGGAAAATATGAATTTATTCCAATTTTCACATCAATATACTATTTACAAAAATAAACTTACAAAAATATCAGGCAATGTAGTTACCAGATTTTTTCCAGTTTACTCTGCAAATCCACAGGGAAAGAACTATCATCTATATTGTAAATTTCAACTTATAGATTATAAACCATGGCAAAACTGTATAACTGAAATTATAAATGGTGAAGAGTCTGTAGAAAACTACATTCATACATGGAACAAGTTTTTGCAAACTCCATTGCTAAAACTAGTGCTCCGGTTTGGTATAACAGATTGCAGGATGTGATAGGATATGAAAATGTTGAGCAAAATTGTAATGTACAGCAAACAGAAAATGGTGAAAAAGAGGATTGGGTGATTATTTCTAATCTGCATTCCTCATTTCAGGAAACAGTTAAAGTGCCTCTACACCTTATTTTTTTATTCTTTACATCGATAAAACGTTCTTTGCTGATTTTAGATCCGAAAATATTTTTTAAATCCGAAAAAAAGTTAACGAGTTATAACGTGGTGAAGTGTCGATGTTTCGCCAATTTCGCCATTTTTTTGGTTAACTTTTAGGACTTGGTCGAGCCAACTATGACATCATAGTTGAGCCTAGTTGTGCCCCGCTCATTTTCCCGCACTGAAGCAACAAGTCTGACAGCGATTTTCTCTCGCACGATGGGCTCGATATTTGTTTTTTTGACTTTGATGATAAGAAACAGGTCGGCGCATAATGCCATTTGAGTTTGAAAGGCTTGCAATGAGATTGTAGCTGCGGGGAGGAATTACAAAATTCCCATGTAGTGCCTGCTTGTTGTGCTCAGTGGCGGCGGGCGTAGGCCTACATTCAGTATAATAAATAGTGTTTGCGTTGCGCTTTGGCGTGTCTGTCTCATTATGTGTATTCGTGGGTATTTGTGCAATGTTGGTGATCAGAATTGAATAGAAAGTTTCCATAAATTAACATTGTTAGTCGGATAGTAGTTCATGACAGTAGGGATTGCAGTGCCGAGGAATGCGAAGATGGTGAGGGGATAGGATTGATCGTATCGTAGAGAGTAAAGCAGACCGATGATAGTGATACTGATGAAGGAGAACCTGAGATGCATTTGATCTTATGGCTGAGAACTCTTTCACTCAAAGCCATGGAAGAGATTTGAGCAAGAAAAGAAATATTGAAAGAAAACTTTCTGGGCATTTGACTGGATCTGAATTATCTTTTTGTTGTGTATCTGATGAAGTAAAAGTGTGTATCAAAATTCAATATACGCAATATAATTTAGGCCATCATATCCATGTCAGTCTAAACCTTTGGGGTTTGAAGAAGCCTGAAAAGATTCGGTTTTCATTTGGAACAGCAAGTGTAGAAAATCTGCAGCACGATTCCTTATTACTAAAATTATTTCCTTATTGTACCAAAATTATTGCGCTTTGTTGTTTGATTTATTTCATTCATGATGATGCGTGCGTCCATAGAATTTCTTCCGTTGTTGCGAATTGATGAAATCTATCCATCTCCTTCTCCTTACAGTTTTAGGGCGATCATCATGATAAAGCAATTCTGATTTATCGGGTGTATTTCCATGGGCTAGCAAAACACATCGATATGGCATATTTTGCCAGTTTCACACATAAATCTAATCTAACAATCTTTAATCATGTTTTGATGCTCTTCTTGTGATCCCCGTCGGACGAGTTCCCGTACAGTTTTAACAATGCACGGCCTACGGCCGCCGCCACTGAGCACAACGAGCAGTCACTACATGGGAATTTTGTAATTCCTCCCCACAGCTGCAAATTCATCGCAAGCCTTTCAAACTCAAATGCCATAATGCGCCAACCTGTTTCTTATCATCAAAGTCAAAAAAACAAATATCGAGCCCATCGTGTGAGAGGAAATCGATTTCAAATTTGTTGCTTCAGTACGGGAAAATGAACGGGGCACAACTAGGTTCAACTATGATGTCATAGTTGGCTCGACCCAGTCCTAAAAGTTAACCATGAATAAGTGGCACTTTTTGCCTCGTATCTCAAAAATTACTTGTCATATCAAAAAAATATCAAAGTAATCAGAATCAGCGCATTCGAATCTATAGTTTTAGCCTAAAGGCGGATTTACACGGTACAAGTTGGCTACAAGTTTTTTCGATATTGGACTGCAAACTTGAACTTGTATCGTGTAAATGCCCTAAAATTCTGTTCACGCCTGTTGTTTTGATTGACGTTAATCCTCCATCACAGTCGAAAAATTTCTCACTCGATGTCAAAAATTTTTCAGTTCACACCATTTTTTCAAAGACGCCGCAAATCGCTACTTCACGTAAGGTTTGTTTTGATTCGCGAATCACAGATTTTGGGAAGGAAAACTCAATTTTCGCAGCAAAATGGTTCTGATAACAGATAAAAGTTTATCTCGCGTGCGTCAACTTAAATTATCAGATTTATGAAGAAATTTATGACAAAATTTCAGCACCATACTTAATTAAATACTCAAAACAAGCAACAACATTGCCCCATGCCATGAAACGCGTTGTGGGCCATAAAGATGGTTTGCAAACGTCTCTCAAACTGTTTCTACAGTCAATGCCTCCTATTGTCGTTCATATTTCAGATGACCATGCCAAAAACATGTTAGAAATGGATATTTCCGACGCTAATTTGTCCAAAAGCATATTAGGCCCACCGCAATACAAGCAGCACCATAATCAGCAATGAAAATGCAAATAATATTGTAATAAACCTTTTGATGGATAATGATTATTATTATTATTTTATTATACCATAATTAATAATTGCTTGTTTTAAATATTTAATTAACTATTGGTGCTAAAATTTTGTCATAAATTTCTTCATAAATCTGATAATTTAAGTTGACGCACGCGAGATAAACTTTTATCCGTTATCAGAACCATTTTGCTGCAAAAATTGAGTTTTCCTTCCCAAAATCTGTGATTCGCGAATCAAAACAAACCTTACGTGAAGTAGCGATTTGCGGTGTCTTTGAAAAAATGGTGTGAACTGAAAAACTTTTTGACATCGAGTCAGAAATTTTTCGACTGTGATGGAGGATTAACGTCAATCAAAACAACAGGCGTGAACAGAATTTTAGGGCATTTACACGATACAAGTTCAAGTTTGCAGTCTAATATCAAAAAAACTTGTAGCCAACTTGTACCTTGTAAATACCTTAAAAAAAATAAGGTATAGAGGCATTTTCATGTGAACAGTTTGACAACCTGGCATGAAACCAGGGAACAATACAGGACTGAACAAGGGCTGTGTCTGTGTTGCTGCTTGCATCATGCTTGCTTGCAGCTGGTCCTGCCCACCACCTGGAAGGTGAAATAAATGTTTTCATAATGCAACCCCTACAATAAGCAGAAAACTGATATATTTTATGCTTACCACCTACAAACATTGTCAATGGAGCAGGTTGTTTAGCAACCATCTTTTCATATGCAATTTGGAGTTGGGCTATGTTACTTGTGAACATAACGCTTTGATTTCTTTGACATATTCTAGTACAAAGGTTGTATTTTAGACAGTGCAGAAACACACATTTAGCTACAGATTTGCAGAAAGTAAACACCTTCGCATAAGAGTAAATTATTTTGCAATGTTCCTTTGACTTACCATATGTTGGGGCCACTGTTCGTTCTTTTACAACCTCTTCACCTTGTTTGTACTTGGGCCACAACTTTGTACTTTACAACAATGAATAATTTTACATTTCTAAATTTCTCAGAGGTACACATGTCCATTTACCAATTTTGATCCAATTTCGATCTGCAAGGTTTTTTTTCATGGGAGCATTTTTTATAAATTGTTGGGGTGGTTTTCATGAACATGGGCAACATGTCTCATGAATAATGTCCATTTTGCAGCAATTAGGTCTCCAAATCCACTCATTGTTGTTGTCACAACCGGTAAAGATGGTTGCAAACTGCTTTCACCCACTCCAGCAATATTTCACAATGCTTTTCCTTGGTACTCTTTACCAGTCTCTTAGTGAGAGTCCTTGCAACATGCCAGATATCATAAAAGTATGATGTCCAATTTTGGTTTTCCTTCATCCATTTGGTGATTCCTTTGTGTCTGTCAGTGATCAATGTGTCCACACGAATACCATGCTCATTTAAGAAACTGAAACGTGGTTTAGCCCCTCCAAGCTCTGTTACAGGACTACTTTTTGTTTCATTTGACTGAAGACAGAATAAAAATTATAATTCAACTCAACATAGTTAGATCAGGTTTATTAAGGAAAAAGCAGTTATAATATGGCAAAGTTGTCTAAGGATAGAGGACAAAACTGCAGCAAACAAACCTGCACAACTTCAAAATGCAGGATCTTCATTAAATTACAGTTTACTGTAGGCTCCATATTTGGCTGAATGTCCCATGGAATCAAAGCGGCCATCGCCACTCCAAACAATATTCTTCACATTTGCAAGCTTACTAAGGAACTTCTTCTGATATCTCTCCCAATAAGTAGTTCCACTTGATGGCTAAAAAGTTTAAAGAGCTTATATTTACTACCCGACAAAATCTTTCAACTGTACTAGCATCTCTCAAAATTAACTAAGTACAAATTGGAAAAATACCACACATTGATAAAATCATGAAAAAGCTCTGTTTATCTTATGTATTTTGAATGGTGAAAAACATACGGATAACAATTAAATATATAAATATATATTAAATATATATATGAAAATTGACTAAATCTCAAACTGAATCATCATTAATTCCAAAACGTTTTGATCAAACTGCAATGAACATGTTCTCTTCATGTTCTTGAGTCTATCAACAATATTGTTGTTGTGCTGTGTTGCACAGCATACCAAGCCTCCATTGGAATATAAAACCATTACATCATTTTTGTAGCATACTAGCCTAATAGATGTTGTGATTGCCAATTAGAATTTCAAATGTGGTACTGCATGCTAGCTACATCTAATATTACTATTCTGCGGAGGTCGCGTGATGACGCACTTTCTTGCCAAAGACAATAGATTCGACCCGAAACAATAGGTCGAACGCCCAAAAACAATGGGCTGAAAGGGCGAACCGTGTGATCACAAAGGCTTTTTTGTATATGGGTATATGGCAATGAAATTCACACTGAATGTTTAGTTTCCTAATTTAACCAGGGTAATGGATTTTGTTTTTCGAATTTCTCCCTAATTATTGAATTATTCCATTAATTATTCTGCTAATTGTGCTATCATGAAAAAACCACTGTTTACGCTGGCGAAACTTCCAAATTCGTGTCCCGAACTCCAATTTCGAACAAGGTGTTCGCTCTTCACGCGACCCGTTTTGCCTTTTGCTGTAATTTGATTGGCTCTTTGGCGACTTCACGTGAACAGTCACGCAATTTTCGTTATCATGCAAATTTGTATGTGGGGTTTAAACCACAGAGGCGAGCATAGCGAGCTAACCTATTGTACGTGGGGTTGCAAGGGGCATGAGTATTAGCGAATGTAGCGCACGAAGTGCACCAACCACAGAGGCGAGCATAGCGAGCTAACAGATTGCATGTGGGGTTGAAAGGGGCATAAGCAGTAGCGAGTGCAGCACACGAAGTGCGCGAACCACATTAAGTCTTTCTCATTTGCCCCCCTCCGGGAAGCAAGCGAACGCGAGCGCCCCCAGCTAGTACTGGAATATACTGCAACTGTGCAGATATTTGCTTTGCTATTATGCTTAACTTGTGATTGCTTAGCATTTGTGACGCTCACACAACGCCATACACACCTCTTTTATGCAATCTATTATAAACATTACAGCTATTTCGACAATTCTTGTTGTTTTGTTCCGCTTTGATCAGATAGTCTTTCCAATTATATCACACCAAATCACAACAAAACAAGCCACTTATTATTTTTGCATTTTTTGTTTATGATTTGCTGAAAACTACCACTTTGAAGTTTTATCTGGAGTTTTGTCTCAACCTTATATTAAGTGACGTTTCTACTTGTTTTTATTCTACTTTTTATACTTTTCATTTTTTCATTTTTTACTCTCAGCGAAGCACCCAAAAATTTGCAACAACAACTTTTTTGTCAATGAAAAACGAAAAGATTAATTCAATAAGGGGTCAATTCCTGTCTGTTTTTGCACGAATGCATAAATGCATCATTTGTTGATTATACAATACATGTTAGACAAATTCCTTAGTGTACTGTAATTTATCATAAAAAAATATATGTGAACCTTACCTTAACAAGCGATTTTTATGACTAACTGGTCATTTTTGAATGATTACGTCATGTCTCAATTGTGTTTAACTTCTGCTTTTCTCGTAGAGTAAAAATCGCTTTATTCCTGCTTATTCCTGCTTCGTTCCTGTTCATTCCTGTTCATTCCTTCTTTGTTCCTGTTCATTCTTGCTTCGTTCCTGTTCACTCCTCCTTCGTTCCTTTTCATTCCTGCTTCGTACCTGTTCATTCCTGCTTCGTACCTGTTCATTCCTGTTAATTCCTGTTCGTTCCTGTTCATTCCTGTTCGTTCCTGTTCGTTGCTGTTCATTCTTGTACATTTCTGTTCATTCAGCATTTTAGTAATAGCCCTACTAATGATTATATCTTCACCGGGGATGTTGTTCTAAAAAAACAGCAATAAACAGGGGGCTCATATATAACATTTCCCTGAATGAAGCGAGCGGAAAAAGCTCGGGGGTACACCCCAAATGTGTTTGCCGCCACTTCATTCATGCTGGCTTAAAACGACTGTAAAAATGATCTCCTTTATAGTGACAAAAATATCTTTTCAATTTTATGAAAGAGTTTACATTCTATTTTATGAAAGAGAGCTCCCATTCAGAATCCTGATTTCTTCCTCTGATAAGATTTTGCACAATCTCCAATGCCTGTTGAAACAAGTCGAACCAAAATTTTGAATTGAACTTAAAGGGTTAACATTTCTTTGCAGCTCTTCCAATTGGCAGTTGTCAAGGAAACAACAAACTTCTGGAATGATTACATTGTTTCCAAAATTTTGATAATCATATTGGCTACCGGAAAGTGTATTCCAGTCCATGTCATATTTGTATGCGTCTTCCTAAAACACAATAATTGCCTTCATTATAAAGTAATGCAAACATCTTATAAAATAATTTGAAAGGTTATTTATAATCAAGCAATTGTACAATTAAAACAATGTTTCAAACCTCAATTTTTTGGATATTTGGCTACTCGAAACAATTTTCTCGGTCGCACTATTTTCAGTGTCCGTTTCCATTGGGGAAATAGTCTTGGACAACCGAGGCTAATTTATTCTTGAAGCTAAAATTTACCATTATTGTGGGAAGATTTCAAAAAGTGCCAGTTATGTGAAGCTACCGTTTCTGTTTGTTCTGGCATCTGTGTGCAAAGCACTACCCAATACCTGATTTTGAGGCTCCCATATTTCTTCTTCCAGAGCATCTCATTGGGCATTTCATGTAGTCCCATAATCCAAAGTTGATTGGGGGTAAAACGTTGGACTGAAGAAAGTTTATGTGGATTCCAACTTTCAGAGAACTCTTGTAAATGATGATTTATCCTCTCTTGAAAGATGTTATGAAGAACAAACAAATGAACATGGTCTTCTACGCTTAACAAATTTGTCAACTCAGTTCAGTTCAGTTCAGTTCATTTAATTTTAAATTCCACTACATACAAATTTCATAAAAGCATTAAACAACACTAAACATAAACTACGGGCTACAAATTACAAATACAAGTATAGAGATTTAACATAACTACAGAAAAATAGGAAATTTGTATGAAGAGGAATTCTTGAGGAGGAGCCCCTCAGTAGCAGAGCTAATCGAGGGAGAGCACCCCCTTCTAGGAAAATTTGAATTAATGGATATCGATAATGACAAAATAGTGTTGATGACTATCTATAATCTGCTTTAGTAATTGTTTTCAAAAAGGATGGCTTTGAGTCTCTGACGAAAGATATTGACAGATGGTGACTGTTTTATATTTACAGGAATCATTCCAACACTTTGATCCATGGTAATGTATAGATCTAAAGGCCATATTGATTGGTGTTTTTCTGAGTTAAAAATAGATGATCCTTGCTAGCCTGTCGTGTACCATATTGATGAACGAGTGCCACAGATTTAAGAAGTTGTGGAACAAGTAGGGGAGATTTTATTCATAGATTCATACACAAAGGTTAGAAGTTTAAGTTGAAAGAGATCATGCAGTTTTAAGATTTTTAAATCTGAGAAGATAGGAGTTGTGTGCGAAGTAAAGTTCTCAAATGCAATTGCCCTTATGACCCGTTTCTGTAATAGGAACACTGGTTGATATAAGTCTCATACGTAAGACCCAAACTAAGATTCCATATTGGAGAAAAGGTGAAAATAAAGAATTATAAAGACATATTAGAACATTTATTGGTAAGAAGTGTCTTACTTTGAAGAACATACCACAAGTTCTTGCCAGTTTTTTTAGACAGCTCAGTCAGATGATACTTCCATGAAAGATTTTCATCCAAGAGAACTCCAAGAAATTTAACATAGCAAGTCTTTTTGACATGAAGGTTTCCAATTTTGATATTGATTATTTGAGAGGAGGAATGCTGGGGGGATTTAAAGATTATAAAGTTAGTCTTATCAATATTCAGTGACAATTTGTTAACATCAAGCCAAACTTTAACTTTTTCAATTCATTATTAACTGTTCTTTGAAGCAAATCAAGATTTTCAGCTTCACAATAGATATTGGTATCATCTGCAAATAAGTAGAAGGTTAGTCTTGAGGATGAGTATGGCAATCATTAATGTAAATAGAAAAAGAAGAGGACCAAGGACTGAACCCTGTGGGACCCCACATGCAACATTAAGATAACTCGAGTTTGATCCATTTACTGATACGTATTGTTTTCTATCTGTGAGATATAATTTAACCACTCTAAGACGGTTCCACGAATTCCATAGTGTTCAAGCTTTGTCAAAAGAACTTCATGATTTACTGTATCAAATGCTTTTTGTAGATCAATAAAAATTCCACAACCGAATTTCCTATTGTCCAATGAGTTCTTGATGGCTTCTGTTAAACTAACAAGGGCATGGTTAATAGAATGACTAGCACGAAATCCAAATTGTAAAGTATACAGTATCTTTTGCTTTTCTAGAAATTTATAAAGACGTTCATACATTACTTTTTCAGTGATTTTGCTAAAGACAGAAAGAGAGAAATAGGTCTATAGTTAGATGCAACCAGTGGACAGCCTTTCTTAAACAGAGGAATTACTTTTGGCAAACTTCATCTTGTCGCTGGGAATACTGAAATGATGAATGTGGAAGGCTTTTAAGATTTTCATAGGAATGCTGTTTGGTCCTAGAGATTTTCCAATTTTCAGGAGAGATTATCTCAGATATTTCATTAGGAACAGAGGGTGCAGTAAAGAAAGAATTACCAGTTCTGTCACCCATGAAGTCCACAGGTGACTTATTAGATCTTGGTATAGTTTTAGTGATATTATGAGAAACATTTACAAAAAACTTATTGAAGATATTTGCAATAACTGCTGGATCTGATGAAATGTTACCATTTGTGTCCTTAAGCTTACTTATAACATTAATACTACTTGATTGCCTAATATTTATAACTGATTTAATTCCTGACCATAATTGTTTCATGTTGTTACTGTTTTTATGAAAATAATTGTAAAAATAGCTGGCTTTACTTTCTCGCAAGGAATCTGAAACTTGATTTCTAAACTTTTTGTATAGATCTTTGAGAGATTGATCATTATTTTTTTTTCTCAGCTTTCCAAATAACCTATCTCTGATGTGCATCATTTTTTGTATTTTGCAATTTATCCATGGTTTGTTTCTAAATTTAATGTCTTTCTTGGTTAGCTTTTTCAAAGGAGCATGAGTTTCAACTAATTCATTAAGGATAGATAAAAATCTGTTGAACTTAGCATTTATGTCCAAACAACTGTCATTTAAAAATGCTAGATCAAGGTTTTCAAAATCATTCAGGAGATTTCCTTCATTAAACTTAGAAAAGTCATGTTGGTAATATGACAAATTTTTATAGGATATGCCTGCATGCTTGACAATCAAAAATTGGGGAAATGATCCGTTATATGTGTCAAAATGTTACCACTCACTGTCTCCTTATCAGATAAGTTGGAAAAGATATTGTCAATAAGGGTGGAAGAATTCTCAGATACCCGAGATGGGTGAACAATATATGGAAGAAATTGCTTTGAGAAAAAGAAGTTAACATAATTGGTAGTTTCTGTGTGAGAGTTATAATTCAGAAGGTTGATATTAAAGTCAACCAAGAATAAATACTTGTTTATTAGATACAGCTGGAATGGACAAAACTTCATGCAAATATTCATTGAAATTATCAAGGTCAGAGCTTGGGTGACGATACAAACAACAAAGTAGATAGTTTTTACCATTTCTATTTTCAACTTCAACCCACACTGCCTCAAAATTTGTACTATCTTTACCTAGATCAGGTCTAGGAGTTGGAATAAGCCCAGACTTCACATAAAGAGCAACACCACCATTTTGACTATGCGATTGGCATGGAAAGCAACTATATCCAGGAATTTCAACATTTGTTTTTATGGGATTTGCAAAAGAATTCCAAGTTTCAGACACACCAATGACATCAAAGTTAGTTTTCAAGGTAGTTAGAGTTGAAACAAGCTCATCAAAGTGAAGTGAAAGACTTCTTGCATTCATATGAAATATGGAAAAGTCAGTTTCTGTAGAGCTAAGACTAGATAGTTCCTGGAGAGTATGATAACTTGAGTTGACACTGGAAGGTAGATGTTCATCAATATCGTAATCATCAAGGTTAGGCAAGTTTGAGAGACCAGAGGTTATTTCAAACGATGGCAATGAATCAACAAACGAAGGAAAATCAAAATCGTACAGGTTTATAAGTTCATTTTTATCAAGTTGACCAAAGGGAAACATAATTTTTGTACAATTTGAGCAAAACCAAGGTACATCATCAGGTTCTTTTTGCAGCTCTTCATATTCAGAATTGGAAATGTCATTGCATTTTATATGGACCCAAAAGTTGCAGTGATTACAGTAAACTGATTTGGCATGAGCAAGTATCTTTTTGTGACAAATGCCACAAGGGAAGGTATTAGTTATGACCATTGTGTCCTAAGATGAACTTGATGAACTTAAAGCAAATTAAACTACAACTAAAGTGGCAAAACACACAATATAATGACTTACTGTACTCAGTACTCTGTTCATGATAAGTTGACAGTAATCTCATCATCTTCATCATCAGACTTGACATTGTTGGCTGTAAATTTCCTGTCTGGTGGCTTGTCTTTTACGATCAGTCTGTCCTTTATGAAATATGCTGTCTTACCCTGCTTTCTCATCTTATCCAACAAGGGGATTTGGGCTTGCCTTCTAGCCAAGGTGTTGACAACTCCATTTGACAGAATAAATTATAGTACAAAAATGTTACTTCAAGATACACATCAACCCACAAACGCTCTATTCTCGGGTTGTGGACACTCTTCCCTGCAATACATCTTCCTCTGTCTGGTCCCCTTTGTAAATGGTGAAACATATAGCGCGCCACTTGCACATTTTCAACACCCATGTCTCCTCTGACTCTGGAAGGAACACCATGAATGTTACCAGCTTCCAAATATAGATCCAAAACAGTTTCTGACATGTTGTTACTGTTACATGCGAGATACATAATTTGACGGCTGTGACCATCGATACGCCCATGAATAACGAGTTTCCACCTAGGGAAATAAACTGTATACAAGTAAATAAAAAATTAAAGAACCAGTAGTTTAAATTTACATTAACCTACCAGTAATTCAGGAAAATATACAGAAGTATGAAAGATGGATGAATGCATGTAATGCAAATAAATGTTGTAAAATATTGAATACCAAATTACCTTATTAATTTATTGTGACTGTCAATGTGCCATAGTGCAAATATTCCTGGTACTTTGTACTACCTACGGTTTAAGACAACAAAGACTGTATTGGACCTTGTTATAGTTAATGATACATCCAAGGTGGTAACTAGTGGTGTTCAGGACTATCTAAAGTACACCCTGAAGAGAAGTAAATCAAAACCAAAGATTATCACGGTAAAAAATTACAAACGCTTAGACGAAAAAGCATTCAAGAATGATATAGAGAATGCCCCTTGGTGGGTATGCACAACATTTGATGATGTAGATGACATGACATGATGCTGGTCAAAAATGTATGAGAATATAGTTGAGGATCACATCAAGAAAAGAAAAGCAAAGATCAGGTCTGAATGTTTGCCCTGGATTGATAGCAAGATCAGAAAGATGATGAATTATAGATACAAACTTCTAAGAAAATGCGATGGAACACCAAGGACGTCAAACGAATGGAACAAGTATCGGAGGGTAAAAAATTAAGTAAGGAAACTCTTAAGAAAGGCTGAAGCCAGATATTGGAGAGAACAGTTTAATGAGGCAACTTGTAAACAAGATTTCTGGAAGATTTATAACAAATTAACCAATAAGGGAAATAGAAAGAAAATAGGCCCATTAGAGTGGAAAGAGGGGGAGCTAATTTTTTGCGACAAAGAGAAAGCTGAACTTATTAATGATTTCTACGTAAATATTGGCAGGGAGATATCACAATCATTCAGACAGAATGATGGCAAAGAAATCGAACACATTTATAGAATAACACCCACAGTACAAGATCCAAGGTATAACAGAGATACTCTCTTGAAACAGTTCAGAAAAATAAATCCACACAAAGCGTCAGGGCCCGATGCGGTTACGAGCAGAAAACTGAAAATACTTCAAGGCAGCATTGTAGACAGCCTGGAGATTATTTTTAAATCAAGTTTCCAGGAGAGTGTATTTCCAAGCTGCTGGAAGATAGCACGGATTAAATCTGCCTTCAAGAAAGGGAAGAAACAAGAGAGAACAAATTACAGGCCTCTCTCAATGTTGTCCATCCCATCCAAGTTATTAGAGAGTCAAATCTGCAACATTGTCCATACATATTTAGACGATAACAATATTGTAACTGACATGCAGTGGGGATTCACTAAAGGAAGATCTACGGAGGGCATCCTATTCAAAATGACAGAGACATGGAAACAATCAGTTGACAACGGTTTGACTGTCGGCGTTGTGTTCATAGACTTCAATAAAGATTTCAATACAGTTTCCCATGAAGTCTTATCATATAAATTACAAGCACCTGGAATCTCTGGAAATTTACACACCTTGATTATGAATTATCTTACAGACAGGACTCAGTATGCCGAGATTAATGGTGAGTGCAGCTCAACAAAACATGTTAAATGTGGAGTTCCCCAAGGATCCTTACTAGGCCCTAAGCTATATAGTTTACATGTGAATGACTTGCCATCTGCAATTACGCAGGGTGAAATGTATCCCTTTGCAGATGATACAACTGTTTTTTGCACAGGCAAAGACTAGGAGAGTATGCTAGCGATATAATATATGCAACAAAAGTGTTTCATTAGATGATATATTGATAAATTGAAATGCTAGGTTGCCAACAGCGACAAATTTACAAAAAAGTATCAATTAAAACACGCTGACCTCTTTAACTGCCAGCCAGTATTTGGAAAATGACTCTCTAAGTTTTTCGGTTATTGCTTATCGCTTATTTGGCTCCACAACGCAGAAATCTGGGAAACATTGAGGCATTCCGTAAACGCTTTATGATCAGATGCGGTAGCTATCTTCCGAAGCTGTGTGGACACACTTTCTTTGATACATGCTACTCCATTTGCTGCTGTATTGCACCACCTCAGCCATGCTTGTTCTCGATGAAAATTGCATATTGACACCCTGCAATCTGAAAGATAGCTGATTTTTTTTACAATCGACAAAACATTATGCATTCACCTTTAAACAGAGATTCTGCAGCCGTTTTCTTCTCTGCAGTAATCCGCCTTTTGCATTAATCCGCCTGGAGCATTTTGGTTTTCATTCAGGATTCCAAATCTTTTAAATGTGATGCATGTCACGTAAAAAAGTTTCTTCATTGTTGCACTCTGCTGCTCATTCACTTGACTGTTTATATCTTCATATTGCACACATGATGATATGATGTATGCTTTTCGGCAAGCTGAAAAACAAATTAATTAAAATCTAAACTGTAGCTATTGATGCAAAAACATATGCATAAAAAATATTCATATTTCTCCATATGGTTCATACATTTGTGATTACGCCAATAGAAGCGATCAACTAAGAAGTAAGTATGCTTGAAAAGTGCAGCATCTCGGTTGAGACAATACACATGTAAATTGCAACAGTTGTCATAGAGGATGGTTGGTGGGGCTGAAAAGAAATATAACAATACTTTAAAGTGACAAGATTTTTTACCAGATTAAGATCGGTATGTTGAGACCTTTTATTACCTTTAACAAAATGGGAACAAAACACAGAAAAGGGTACATTTGGAGACTTGTGAGCATCCATGGCTTGAAATCCATAATTGAAACCTAGGGTAAACACGTGAAATAAGAACGAGCAACAAGCGTCAAATGATATAAACATCGTCACTGTACAAATATCAACAACTAACACAATGTGACCCACCACAAGGACAGTAATTTGTAAAAATTCCAGGAGTTAAGGTTGGGTGACCCAAGCTCTTTTTCTTGCAACTATCTTCCTTTGAAGTTGAGAAGTCAACCTGAAATGATCCTTGTTCCCTACATGCAATGTTGGAATAAGGGAAAGAGGATCTTTTTTTCCCACTGAAGATTCACCAGCCACACTTTCCACAACAAATGTTCTAATTGATATTTGCATCAGCTAATCAAACAATTTTTGCAACGCCATAAGGAAACAGTCACCGGGAAGACCACTCAAAACATCATAGAGAAATGGTACTTCGTGACGTAGAGCAATTAAGAGGGCTGGACTGGCTTTCACATAAACCAGGCAGAGATTGGTAAGTAAATTCCTGCATGCATCATTTGGAGGAATATAAGAGCACACTGGACTTTTACTGCAAATGCAAAGCAAAAAACTGCTCATCTGCTTGACAGGAATGTTCTCATATTCTGCTTGTATCCATTTGTTTATATCACTTAAGGCTAGAAATTCACAACTCAACTGTCTTTCAATTTCCACCAAGTTATCGTCAGATAGCTTTCCTTTTCCTCCAGGATGCAATGACTTTGACCATACCTCCACAAGATTTCTGGTCTTAGAATACTGTATGGCAAGTCTATCGTTAAAAAAAACTAAACGAAAAAACAATAATCTTTAATACGACACACAGTGGATAAAGCAGGTGCCTAAAAGTATATAAAACACATTGCAAATGATGTGAAAACATACGAAGTTCTTTTCACCATTTCATGAGGACGATCTTTATCACTAGTAAGAAGCAATAACTGCTTCCGGAAGCCCAGACTAGTACCATCACAAACAATGACGTCTGAAGTTGGTCCACAACGGGTCCAGATGTTGCAAACACCATAATCTATATCCAATAGATTCAAAAAGGCATACCATGCAGACCTCCAATGCTAATAGCTTAGATGCCATGCAAAATCAAAATAGCCACAATCCACTTGCTTTTGCTTCCAAATGCAATAATAGCCAAAAAGTGTGCAGCTGAAACATAATTATCCTTCTCAACTATCCAAGAAAGAAACATTCCATCACAATATCCATGAAAAAATTGTATTTGCAATTTATACTGACCTATTTCCCAACAGAAAATGATACATATAATCTCTTAAAACATCATACCCAACCAAGAACTTTTCCATATTCAAGAGACCATCATTAATACCATCATATTCCTTGACATTACTGCACGCTGAGCATTTCTTTGATATATTTAAAAGATAAATTTCAAACTACAAGCTACAGTCAACTCTGTCTAATTCGAACTCTATGGGGGAATCCAAATGTGTTTGAATTACAGAAAGTTGGAATTATACGAGTTTTCATGTAAGTGTCATATTTTACCCCCAGTTGCCCCCATATCTCCGTTTTATGGCCATAAACTATATTTTTATGACCGTTGTTATGGACTAAAGGCATTTTAAAGAAGCAAAATAGTTTATTAATTAAGATAATAGAAAACAAAAATATATGGATTACGTCACAACATGGAAAATTGTTTTGCAAAGCGTCCATTACTGCCTTTGTCTAAGTGCCCCAAACTTTGTCATCTTTGAGCACACCCAGCATATTTATCTGTTGGGTTCTCTGGTTGTCTTTTAGCTTCTAGAGCTTTATTAGTTATACAGGTCTTCATACACTTTGGTACAGGTGATAACCTTTTTCATGAGATAGAACGCTCCAATTTTTTGTAACAATAACCGGCAGTTCAACATCGAAAGGAATTGAAATTTCGTTTATATTGGCCTTAATAAGGTTCTTTAAGGCTCTGCATCTTCAATGAGCTTGACAGGTTTGGGTACTTTAATTAGTGCCATTGATAAAGTTCAACTGATCGAATCTAACTGCTAGAAAGTGGCACACTTAAACTGGGTCGTAAAAATCCATGTCTGGCATCCCATACTAAGTCCCAGTAAGTCAATTTGCGTCAATTTGCCAAATGACGCAAGCTTCAATGGGCTTGGCAGAGACCAGAGCAAAAAAAGAAGTTCTGTCATCAGGTAATTAACTGAGAATAACACAAAGTTCGAATTACAGAGGTTTTTTCTTTGAAGGGACAAAAATAAATGGTCGAATTACAGAGGTTCGAATTATAGAGGTTTTGTTATAAGGGTTTGTTAGGAATTTTTCAAGGGACCAGAGAATTTGGTTCAAATAAGTAAAAGTTCGAATTACACGAGTTCAAATTAGACAGAGTTGACTGTATCAAGAAGATTACACAGCATCACAAAAAACTACCACAATAGAAACAAATACTACCTTGACAAGAAATGATATCTGATAAAGTATATATCACTGCATGTTTTTCTAATTGTCCATATTCAATGTTACAGTTGTTACATTGCGTGCTGCCCTCAAGAAGTATATGGTGATCAACTTTAACTTGAAGAAAGTTCCTGTACCCAGAGGGACAAGGACTTGTATTGGTATGCAAAAGATGGGCTCCATTCTTTCTCTTTACCCAGAAGCTCATAAGCAATGTCAGGAAAATTCTCAGAAGAGTCAGCAAAAGGGTCTGTAACCTTCCTGAACACCGCAATATGTACACAGCTATTTACATTATATATGCAGGTGCAACACTTCAATCGACATATTTCAACACTGACAAAACCAATGCCACCATTTCCAAGGACACAAACAATATTGTTATTATTTTGAAGTGCCAGAACTTGAAACTTCACCTAGGGACAAGATTTATATTTATGAGTAATTGCTATACAATCATTGCTACTGTTCTGGTACAACATCACAAAAATTAAAAAATCTTTTTCCAACCTCTCACAATCATGTATATTTTTCGTTCTTGGGGTAAAGCTTACCTCGTTATCTAATTCATTCAATTCTAAAATCAAAGAGATACCCATTGTCTTTGTTTATATGGAAACTTATGTGACATCCATCTCCAGATTTTGAATACCAAAATGGAACTAGGAAGTAATTTATTTCAGAATCACTCACCGATAGATGGGCATACTCCATTATACAGGTCATAATCAGTGAGTAACCCTCGATGATGCAGCTATGTGAATACAATTTACATTCTAATTTTCTAGTTCTGTTGAAAAAAGTTAAATTTCTGCTCACTGCTGCATTTACTTCTATCTAGTCTGGATAAAAATAAATACACCATTGTTCTTTGTATATATGATCAAAAGAATGCCACACCTTGTTGTGTGGAAGATGTGGCATTGTTTTCTATTGAGATTGACAAGTCTTTCACAAATGTCTATCTGGAATGATTGCAACAACAAGTCTAAAACCAAATGACTTCCTGTCCACCAGAAAAATTTTGCGATAATAGTGGTGATCTTGAAGTGATAACAAAATATTTACTGATCTGAAAAGGTAATTTATAATTTGTATAATAAAAATTGTGAAACATAATACTCATTATCGTTAACACAAATGACACGACAATCAAAGCCAATAAAGAACATAAGCATACATGAACTATGCTTTTCGTGAATTAAAGGTAGGAATGGTAAACACTGTATTGGAAGTGTTAAACGGAGCAACCATACTCAACCTTGCCAGATCAATAATATAGAGCTTGGTGATTCTTTCTTCTTGTTCTTGAACAGAATGTTCTTCAACCTTAAAAACAAATAATGTTTAGACATTGAAAAAGTACTGGAATTAAAAATAAACAAGTAAAAAATATTGAAACATGCAGTAGCACTGCTATCATTAATAGAATTGGAAAATGGTACTTCCATTATCATCATTTATAGATGACTTTCGAACCACGATTTTGCAGCTTCCAACATAGAGTAACCGGGTAACCACAGAGGCGAGCGTAGCGTGCTAACCTATTGTATGCTGGATTAAAAGGGGCATGAGCGTAAGCGAATGCAGCACACTAAGTGTGCCAACAACATGCGAGCGCAGCGAGCTAACCCATTGTACGTGGGGTTGAAAGAGGCATGAGCGCAGGCGAATGCAGCGCAAGGAGTGCGCCAACCGCAGGCGAGCGTAGCAAGCTAACCCTTTGTATGTGGAGTTGAAAGGGGCATGAGCATAAGGGAATGCAGCGCACGAAATGCACCAACCACATTAAGTTTTTTTCACTTGCCCCCCTCCGGGAAGCGAGGGAACACGAGCGCCCCCGGGTAGTAAGTACTAAAATAAAGTAACTTTGCAATTTCTAAATCAGAACATAGGCTGCTTATTGATAGGTTACATGCCATTATGACCCAAAAAACATATTGATGTTATTTTTGTGAGTTTGCCTGCTGAATAATTTCATGTGAACTGAGTAAGTTAAAAAATACTAACAATGGTTAGATTTTGCTTTTGGTGATTTGCTTTGTGTTTTCTTCAATAAAAGCAGAAGCAGTAAGGCCCCACCTTTAAGAATGTTTTATTGAAAATATTTAACATGCTGCTATTAATATGTAACTGTATATCTTGTCATGCGAAGAAGCAGCAATTACTTTAATCATGGGATATCAATTGTCTCCACAGGCTGCCATAAAGAGGCTACAAGCAACAAAGTTGACAGTCTCGTTATCATATGTGCACATAAAGCTTGATAAATTTGGTAAGAATCACGACAAGGATCTCCAAGAAAATATAAGGAAGATGTCAGCCACATTACAGAGAAGCATGGACAAGGATACATCAACAGCACCACATTCACTAGATCTCTGCAACCAATACCATAGTAGCAAACTTGTGTTTGACAACATTGATTTTGCACAAAAAGTACACCATATGTCTGAGGATCATCAAAATCCACTGGTTCATTGGACATCTTATATGTCTGTGGAAAATCGAGTTTCAGGTACAATAGTGTAGTACAGGAAGGTCTTTAAGTACAATAAATTTTTATTTGATTTTTTGAAGCATGATCTTTTGCCTCTCATGTTAAAACAAGGACAGTGTGCTTTTTCTGGCTCAATCACAAAGTATTAGAACAATGAATATATGCGAAATAGTTATCAGAAACTGTTTTCTTCAATACAAAATAGTTATATGCTACCTTGAGCCTGTAAACAATCCTTCACGTTCGCAAACTTGTTGTAACTATTTTGAAATTTATCCTACTTTCAGCCGTACTCTTTTGATTAAATATTTTCCTTATCACCAGGCCATCATCTGGATGATAGAAGTCCCCAATTATCAATAGAAGAACTTGTGAATGGAAAATTTATCCCTGGGAAAAAGGAACACATGTGTCAGAGACAAAATTACATTCATTATGTGGCAAAATTTGCCACCGATTATGTCTGAAATCCCTGAAAAAGGTTGTTCCAGATTACATCAAACATCCACACATGGAAGCGGCATCTAATCCGACCAATGTGGTAAGTCTTTTAGAATATCAGAATATAAGAAAGAAAGGTCAGAATATAAAGGAAATAAGACTCTTTAAGACATATATTTCCCAATGGAAATATATGTCTTAAAAGAGATCCATAAGTTACCAATGTCTGCCGGCTGTGATGGGTGACTCCTCACAAACTTTCGGATCAAACTACAAGTCATGGCGAACTACAAGACACCAACATCTGTCAAATAGGAAACAGCATGCAAACAGGAACACTAAAATGCAATTTAAATGTAGGAACACTAAACGTAAGAGGTTTAAATACAGAGCTAAAGAAGTTACAAGTTGCAAATGATATGTCAAGGTATAAGCTATCGATACTAGCAATTCAAGAAACAAAGTTAAAAGAAGAAGGAGTAACTGAAATAACAACAACAGTCAAGAGTAAAACCTATAAGGTATATCATACAGGTAATCCAGAAAATAAACATCACAGAGTAGGTATAGTTGTAGAAAAAGGAATCAATGGAGGAATCAATGCAGAATTCAAAGCAATCTCAAACAGAATTTGTAAGGCCACTATTAAATTGAAAGGTCAAAATGAAAATGAGAACCACAGGAACCTAATATTTATCTCATCATATGCCCCTACACTAGATGTAAGCGAGAAAAACCCCAAAATAAGGGAAGATTTTTACGAAGAATTAGAAAGTGTCATAAAAGAAGTTAGCAAGAGAGACATCTGTATCATAGGAGGAGATCAAAATGCAAAGACAGGCCTAGGAAGGAAAGAATTCCCGGAAGTTATAGGAAGGTATGGGAAAGGGACAATGAATTCGAATGGCGGGGCATTAGCTGAGATGTTATTGCGAAATAACATGATACTATGCAACACACTATTTCCTCACAAAATGGCTCATAGAGTAACATGGGAATCACCTTCAAACAGGCAGGAACAGGAAGACAAACATGGAAACATAAGAAAAAATCCATATAGAAATCAAATAGATTTTATAATGATGAGAAGTAAACATAGAAACTTTGTAGAAGATGCTAGATCCTATAGTGGAATAGAGACATTTACAGACCATAGACTAGTTAAAGCAAAAATTAACATCAAATGGTATGAATTGAAAAGTTGCAAAAAAACACCAAAGTTGAATATACAGAGATTAAAAGAATATGACAACAAAATAATATATCAAAATAAATTACAAGAAAATTTAACCAAAGAGAAGCCAGGGTCTGTACAAGAAAGATGGACTAACATTGTGAAAAATTGCACAAAAGCTGCAGCAGAAGTAGTAGGCAGGAGAAAAAATGAAAAGAAAAGTGAAAATGAAGAAATAAAGAAATTATCCGAGCAGCAGAAGACTCTAAGAAACAATATAAATTCAACAGACAACAAGAAGAAGAATGATGAGATGCGGGTAGAAAGGAATAAGATCATGAAAGAAATACACAAAAAGCTTGAAGAAGAAAATCAGAAAGATATACTAGATCTTGTAGAAATAATAGAAAATTCAAAGGATGATTCACAGAGAATGTTCCAAGCTGTAAAACAGCTACAACGAGGAAAGGAAAAGAAAAAGCTCATTGTTGATAGTGAGAATGGTAAGACAACCAATGAAAATAAACAAGTTCAAATTGTCAGTGAGTTCTTTGATAAAATGTTCAACAAAAGCACAGAAAAGGAAATTGAAGCTATACCACCTAAGAAAATGAAACAACTTTTCGCCAAAGAAGAAATAAAAAATGCAGTGATGTCACTAAGAAATGGGAAAAGCCCAGGCATTGATCAAGTGTATGGAGAAATGCTGAAATATGGCCCAGAAATCATATTTGTAGAAATAGCAGAAATATTCAACCTCATATCAGAGTCAGGTCTATACCCAGCTGAAATAAAAGAAGGTGTATTAATCCCAATCCAAAAACCAGGTAAAAAGGCAGGACCATGTAGCAATTTAAGGCCAATAATTTTGTTATCTACTCTTCGGAAGATATTGGCCATATGTATGCTCAGAAGATGTTTAAAGAAACTACTAAACAAAGTGCCTGCAACCCAAGCAGCATACCAACAAGGGCGCAGTACCACCGAGCAAGTGATCAGTTTTAAGATCTTAGCTGAAAACGCTATAACATCTGAAGACTATAGGATCATATTACTTATGCTAGACATGTCAAAAGCATTTGACACTGTAAGAAGAGATATAGCCTATTCCTCATACTCAAAGATATTCTGGATCAAGCCGAACTACACATGATGAAAATATTAATAGAAGACGTTAAACTAAAAACAAGAATAGGAGATACCATGGGAAATGAAATTAAAACAAACATTGGGGTTCCCCAAGGAGACTGTTTAAGTCCAATACTTTTTATAATATATTTAGCAGAAGCTCTAAAGCAAACTTCTTCCATCCTAAATCCTCCACATAGAGAAGACCATAACTACAGCAAGAATATCAAAACCGACATATGGATTGATCAGCAGTATGCAGACGACATAAGTTGGATAGCAAATGATAGGGAAAAAATAGAAGACCTTAAAAAGGAAGTGTCATTGATCCTTGAAGATAAGAACTTGATTGTTAACAACACAAAAACTGAGGAGTATGAAGTAGTAAAAGGAGGTGATGACAAATGGAAAAAGTGTAAATATCTTGGGAGTGTACTTGAAACTGAGAATGATATAAACAGAAGAAAGATCCTTACAACAAACGCCTATAATCAACTGAAATATATCTTTGAAAGCACGAAAACATCAAGAGAAGTAAAAATAAGAATATTCAGAAGCCACGTGGAAAGTATATTTCTTTACAACTGCGAATTATGGACCATCACAAAGAAACACGACAACACAATTGATGTATTTCAAAGGAAATTAATTAGAAGAATGCTAAACATTAAATGGCAAGACAAAGTATCAAATGATAACCTCTATAAAATAACGAATCTAACACCATGGAGTAAGGCAGTAAAAAGGCGAAGGCTAAATTGGTATGGTCATCTTTTGAGACTTCCAGAAAAAACACCAGCAAAACAAGCATTAAAGGAAGCAAAGAAGATCTGCAAGAAACCAAGAGGAGGGCAGAAGATGACATGGTTAAAAATTATCGAGAAAGACCTTGAAAACGTTAAAGTTAACATAATAATTAAAGAAAGTAACAAAAACGCAAAAATCATAAATTATAGTGACCATGAACAAATTGCAAAGTACAGACATATATGGAAACTTGTAGTAGACCGCACAGTGTCTGCTACGGACGGAGGAGCGTGATAGAGAGAGAGAGACTGCATGTATGTCTTGCCAAGATTTCTGTGCAAATTTTAACCTTGGCAAGTTTATGAGGAAATCTCAAAGCAATACATATCTACTATGGTCAGTTATTCTTGTTACAAATGACCAAAATTGTTACTACATGTGTGCAATTTGCATGACAAAACTTTGCAATGTTATGTTTATAAAAATGCAATATGTATATATTTGATTACTTTAATCCGAGAAACTTTTGCAGGAAGAAACTTTCGTGATTTTCGCGTTTTTGACCAAAATTCGCGAAAGTTTGTTGCACGAAATTCTCTAAAATATGAAATGCGCGAAAGTTTATTCTTGATAAAAATTTCAAAATTTGTAATTCGCGAAATTTATGAAAAAGTTTCACTTTTAATAAAAACTACTTCAAGGTTTCTGCTTAAAGTTTCTGTTGAGACTTGTAATTCGCGAAAGTTTATTCTCGCAAAATATCCGATTTTGCCTAAAACGCGAAAGTTAATTCTAGAAATTTCGCGTTTTTTTCGCCTGGCGAATGTTTCTTCCCGCGAAAGTTTCTCCGATTAAAGTAATAGTTTCTCCCATCTGACTGGATGACCTCATTTAGAAGGTTTACAAAGCAAGCTTCCTATCAAAGCATTTTACTTCCCCGGTCACACTTCCTAAGCTGATGATTTGAAGAAAAATTAATAAATATCAACTGTCAAAAATTGGGCTTTAAATAAATGTACAGTATATATCTACTGTATAATAATGAAAATTTCTGGGGTATACACACTTTTCACAATTTCAAATCTCAGATATTCCATGGACTTCTTTATGTAAACGAAAATGATTCAAATGGAATTCACACAATTCTCAAAGAACTGCATAAATTTCTTCCACACACAGAGGGAAAAATTGGCGAGCTCTTTGCAGATCAGGCTGTTGTGGGTGACCAGATCTCTGTCGAAAGAGCAGTCAATTGTTTGCTGCAGATTTCAAATGGTTATACAACTGAAGACCGACTTGAAGGACTCCATTTTGAAGTGGGGGATTTTCATTCTGGGATGAAATTTGTGCAGGTGTGAATTTATTAAATTTTTTATTAAAATCTTAATTAAAATTGTGTCAATACAAAAACCTGATTTTGCTTTGATTTGATGAAATATTCTGATGCTTTTTTCTCTTGCAGCTTGCATACGATAATTTCTATTCTGGATGTTCAGCAGACAGTCCTTGTACAATGTTTAATGATGCTGCCCTCATAAACCACAGAAACATTGGATCAGACGTTAAATCAAGGATAAGCCCATCAAAAGAATTTCTTTTTCTGGAACTAATAGGAAGGGTCACTGCTGCAACGTTGGAGGAGCTTGGCTTACAGGACATAGATGATAGCTTACTTCCCGCAAATGATTTCTCAGTAAGGTCAGAAGATACTGAAAAAATGTTTCTCTATGATTCAGCATAAAAGGTTGTTGATAACTATATTATACATAAAGATCAGATGGAAGCACTCCTAAATTTTACAAAAGATGAGTAAGATTCAAGTGCAAGGGAACATTGACTGGAGATGGGAGATATATTTGTAGGTTCCCAGGTTGCACCAAGAGTTTCAAATTGGATCGAAAGGGTAGAAAAGATCATGAAGCTTCACACACTGAAAGTAAAAAAATGGTTGAGAAAAAAGTGGTAAGTTCTGAATATGATGATGACCTTTACAATTTCCAAAGCTCTTTCTTGGAATTGAGCATGCTCATATTCAACTTCTATGATGCCATCAGCATGAGTGATGAAAATAGGGTAATATAATGTTGAAAATTCATGCTGCTGTACTTAAGAGCAGATGGTGCACCAGCAAGAAATATGCCTTGGAAGGGCTTTACTTGATGTGTCAATGCTATGCTCTACTTTCTGAAAGGGGTGCTCGCAATTACAGATGGAATAGATTTATAAAGAAACGCAGAGGAATTGGTGGTAACATTCCATTGGACCTTGCAATGGAATATTACAATCACATGCTGAAAAATATTGTTCACATGCTTGGTCCAAATGTATCCATTAAGAATGCAATAAGTAGGTATTGCAAAGCACATGTGGTTAATGCTAAACTCATTGATAACTGGGATTGCAGTCTAAAGCTTTTTCACCCATCTGGAAAACATAAGTTCCCCATGGAAGACTTGAAAAAAACTGTCAAAAAACTAATGGAGAACCATGCTCTTAAAAAACACAAAGGACGAAGACTCAAATGTAAAAGTAGAATTCACTACAATTTGCTAGATGACTTGGATATGCGGATCCTATACAAGTGGATAAATAGTCATAAAAAACATATCACAACACAAAAAGCAGGACGCTAGGTCACGTAAGACAAATACTATCAAAAGGTTATGTGTCATTAGTATAATAATCAAAATCATAATATTGTTGTTTTTGGGGAAAATTGTTTTGATTTTAATCTTTAAGCAACTTTGAGGGCTGAAATCTCAAAATCTTAAAGCAACTTTGAGGGCTGAGACCAGAAACCAGTTATTATGAGAACAAATTTTCCAATTATTTTTCGTCTTATGCTTTTAGTGAGTCATATTGCATCAGCAATTATATCATCTGTTACAGCACTTGAATCTGCACCAGGCTCATTGTCATCAATTGAAATATCCATAGCCTCAATCTGATCTAGAAATGTGCAACTATCAAAATTAAGTGCATCTGTATCATCTCTCATGCCTGCCCAATCAGATTCAATGTCATCATCAAACTCCGAATCTTCAATAACTTCCAGATCATCACTGTTAATTTCAAAGTCCTTAAACATATCATCAATGGCAAGCAGTATATTATTTGCGTGCACATTTCGACAAACCTCCACATATTTCTTCACATCAGCTAATGTAAAGATTCTGTCACAGTATTCAATAGCTTGACTCAATTGTACATTACCAAACTCACAAAAAATGTTAGGATATGAAACTGGAGTGCAGGAATCTATCTCCTCTGGAAGAAAATTCTTCATTGCAAATCGAAGTTGTTCAGTAAGAAGCTCCTTTTCAAATTCAAGCACTTTACGACATTGGTGCTCACCTTTGGGTTCTTCTTTCCTTGACAAGAGAGTTGCTGGGAAATTGCAGTGACCACAAGAACAGTCCTTCGAATAAATGTCACAACAATAACATCCAAGTGAATTTGTGGCAGTGCCAGGCAAATGTTCCGTTAGGGCTTTCCTCCTGCATTCATTTGAAGCTACATAGTCCTCCATGTCTTCTCCACTACGCTTCATTAGCATACCATTATGATATAGGTAACATGTCCTCAATTCCCCATTTCTTCCTGCACACCCACATTATTGCAAGTAAGATTTCATGCACCTTGAAGCTCCAAAATGAATCACTCTGGAGATATATTTGCAGTTGACCCCCATTCTGAATGCAACCGTGCAAATAAGAATGTGTATGTGACCATGATCTGATGCTACCTGTGACAGAATGGGCATTTTCACAGATTCAGGGGTTCCTGCATGAAACATCTCTGTCATTCTCTTTCTTGGGTTGTATTTTTCTTGCCCTAAATATACTTTGTCACCAAGAGATGACAAGAATGCCTGGTATATCTGACTGCATTGCTTTCGTGCAGTGCAAATAACTATTGTACCAATGGTTTCCTCTTTTTTTCCTTTCACTTCATGAATTAAGTCAGAAAAAATTTCACGAAGGCTGAGATCATTACCAACATGGCAAATACCAAACTGTTGGTTCTCTTTTAATGGGTTCTTCTAAAAAAATTTGTGGATCTAATATGTTTAATTGTAGCATTTCAAATAACTTTCTTTTAGTAGTTTTTGATGCAGTTGCTGTAAATACTGCAATCCTTGGTTTTACCAAAAGAGATACGAGTTCCAACAGGTTACCATGCCAATGTCTGAAAGGAATCTTTTGTTCTTCACTTCTGTGGTACCCCTGAAATGCAAAAAGTACACTAAAAGAATGCAGGCCTTCGTCAGGAAAAACAGTAGGCATGCTATGCATCACACTTCCCAAGCTATTGATGCTTGCAATGGTATCTAGTCACTGCAATGGTAGCCATGTCACTAGTCACTGCAATGGTAACCATGTAAATGATCCCGACAGCAACGTATCCAGACATTTCAACTCCGAAAATCACTCTTTTGCTGACATTTGACACTCTTTTGTATGCACCTCACGACAACAAGAAAAGAAAAACTTTAGAAAAATGTTTGATTTTTAACCTAAAGACATTCTACCCTAAAGGACTTCATAAACAATTCTCATATTTCCAATAAACATCTTATGTAACTTTTTTAGTATTTTTTTCAACGCTTTGTTCTACTCATCTAATATATATATTCTACGGAGTCACGTGATGACGCATTTTCCTTGCCAAAAACAATAGATTCGACCCGAAACAATAGGTCGAACGCCCCAAAACAATGGGCCGAAACGGCAAACCGTGTAATCAATAAGGCTTTTTTCAATGGGGGCGCACAAGGTTGAGACTTGCATGGAAAGGCTCCGTTTCTGGAGTAGGCAAAAGTTATCTATTTTTGGAAGCCTATTTTAAAAGAATTTTTGAGTTATTCCATTAATTATCCTACTAATTGTGCTATCACGAAAAAACGACGGTTTACGCTGGCGAAACTTCCAAATTCGCGTCTCCAACTCCAATCTCGAAGAAAGCGTTCGCTCTTCACGTGACGCGTTTTGCCTTTTGCTGCAATTTGATTGGCTCTTTCGTGACTTCACGTGAAAAGTCACGCGTTTTTCGTTATCATGCAAATTAGCCCTCGGGTTGAACAGCAGGTACTTTTGGAGAAGACGCGTGTTTTTGTTTTCAACACAAAGGATAACTGGGCGCCTTTCAAAGTGTTTTACGACCTGAATTATCTTTGTAAAGCCTTGCTAATTGTTTGAGAGACCTGTGGAAAATTACAGGAGCCAATTGAGAACACAGGTGATAGTTTTGTTTTGTTTTTTGAGTGAGATAGTTTTAGTTTTTGTACGACCGCCATTGTTGCTTCGGCATACTGTGACGCTTAGGCCTAATGTAAACAAAGTCAAAGTTTTAAAAACAAATTATGATACGCGATTATGAGGCGAGCGGAGCGAGCCAAACTATTGTACGTGGGGTTGAAAGAGGCATGAACGAAGCGAATGCAGCGCACGAAGTGCGCCCTATCAGTCAATGTTTCTTGATAATAGATAGACACGCGAGCGCAGCGAGCTAACCCATTGTACGTGGGGTTGAAAGAGGCATGAGCGAAGCGAATGCAGCGCACGAAGTGCGCCCTATCAGTCAATGTTTCTTGATAATAGATAGACAGGCGAGCGCAGCGATCTAACCCATTGTACGTGGGGTTGAAAGAGGCATGAGTGAAGCGAATGCAGCGCACGAAGTGCGCCCTACCAGGCAATGTTTCTTGATAATAGATAGACAGGCGAGCGCAGCGAGCTAACCCATTGTACGTGGGTTGAAAGAGGCATGAGCGAAGCGAATGCAGCGCACGAAGTGCGCCCTACCAGTCCATGTTTCTTGATAATAGATAGACAGGCGAGCGCAGCGAGCTAACCCATTGTAAGTGGGGTTGAAAGAGGCATGAGCGAAGCGAATGCAGCGCACGAAGTGCGCCCTATCAGTCAATGTTTCTTGATAATAGATAGACAGGCGAGCGCAGCGAGCTAACCCATTGTACGTGGGGTTGAAAGAGGCATGAGCGAAGCGAATGCAGCGCAGGAAGTGCGCCCTATCAGTCAATGTTTCTTGATAATAGATAGACAGGCGAGCGCAGCGAGCTAACCTTTTGTAAGTGGGGTTGAAAGAGGCATGAGCGAAGCGAATGCAGCGCACGAAGTGCGCCCTATCAGTCAATGTTTCTTGATAATAGATAGACAGGCGAGCGCAGCGAGCTAACCCATTGTACGTGGGGTTGAAAGAGGCATGAGCGAAGCGAATGCAGCGCACGAAGTGCGCCCTATCAGTCAATGTTTCTTGATAATAGATAGACAGGCGAGCGCAGCGAGCTAACCCATTGTACGTGGGTTGAAAGAGGCATGAGCGAAGCGAATGCAGCGCAAGAAGTGCGCCCTACCAGTCAATGTTTCTTGATAATAGATAGACAGGCGATCGCAGCGAGCTAACCCATTGTAAGTGGGGTTGAAAGAGGCATGAGCGAAGCGAATGCAGCGCACGAAGTGCGCCCTACCAGTCAATGTTTCTTGATAATAGATAGACAGGCGATCGCAGCGAGCTAACCCATTGTAAGTGGGGTTGAAAGAGGCACGAGCGAAGCGAATGCAGCGCACGAAGTGCGCCAACCAGATTAAGCCTTTTTTACTTGACGGGCTGGGGCGAACGAGCGAAGCGAGTGATGACCCCTAGTTCTATTATTATGCTACGTCACATCGTTTCTCAAACTCCAACTTCCATCATTCGAATTACGCTTTCTATTCTTTCTTCTCTTTCTGTTCAACTGTTTTTCCTATTACTTTGATAACGGGCATACGCCAGAAATGTTAGTGTAAACATTTTATGAATCACATGGTACTATTCATACAATTTTTTTCATTTATTTGCCTTACCTTAACAGTACCACATGCATCAAAGAATTTTCAACTGTATCTAGTCACTGTTAATAAAAGCTAGGAGGATTTTCTAAAATAGGGGAGTGTTGTTTTATGCTTTGCTTGGCTTAATCCAGTAGGCACACCGGAATGTATACCAATGTATGCTCAAATAATTGAAATACTTTTTTAAAATATAATATATATACCAAAGAATTGGCTGATGATTGAGAAACTATGATTTTAATTTTTGCCCTGCATGCAGAGGATTTCTCCATGGTAAAAGCTTCTGACAGCATTGCAATTATCAAATTTGATAGGTTACTGCTCAGCCACAAAAATTACTATTTTTTTTAATTATAAGTGTTTTGTCAGTTGGTGTCAAAATAGTTACTTACCAATGAACAACACAATGAGCTTCATTGATGACCAAGATTTCACAGTTCTCTTGAAAATCGGGGAGGCGAGCATTCTTCTCCATCGATCATTGAGAACAATACTCTCTGGGGATGCAAAAATAATAGATATTTGTCCATTTTCGATGTCTGCCAGCACTTCCTTATTTTGCCCCTCGTTATCGCCCTTGCAGTAACACCCGAGGCTTGTTTTAGCTTCGTTGCTTGGTCTATCATTAGAGACTTCAATGGAGAAATTACCAGAGCTTTGCAGGTTCCAATTGGATTGTCACGAACTACATCAAATATCAAAGGAAAAGTTTGAAAAATCAGTGATTTTCCATAACTTGTTGGGACGCTAAAATGTGTGTTTTGCCCAGCAGCAACTGCTTTAATAGCACTTAATTGATCAGTCATCTGCCCTTTTTGTTTTTGTAGCCTGATTTGTTTGCATAAATTACTTGTCTGTCTTACAATACAATAATTGATGCCAGTATTCAGCGATCTTGGTTTCCCTGTTTTTGAACACAATTTGGTGCTCAATGAAACAGACTACTATTTCCTTTGAAATGGGAGGCTGGGTAACAGGCAATGAGCGAGCGTGCAATCAAACTCGATTTTTCATTTTTGAATTTGGGACGTGCAGGCAATCCAAATGAATTCTTTTGCCTGGATGGCTGTGTTTTATTTTTGCTGCCGTTTTACTCGAGATTCCAAATTAAAAGCTTTTCAGGATTGAACTGGTAAGTGGCTAAGTTGTTTCCATTTGCCTCTACTAAACTCCTCTGTATCCTTCTTATTTTGTTTTCCATTTATTCTGATCCGTGGTTTATAGAAAGTTATAGGCAATCTAAAATTCTGAATAATTCTTTGCTTCACAAATCTTTTCCATACCAAATCGAATACTAAAATGACGAATTATAAAATTCTGCTTTTATTATTACAGGTCTGGATTCGACAATCTAAATAACGATTTTCAGAAACGGCAATTTCGTGATTTCACTTAAACGAAGCCATTCAAGGCACACACAGTTGTCCAAAAGCTATTCTGCCCTTCCTTGCAATCAACTGGAATTTTCCTTGAAGCTTGCTTTTCAGAACTGTCTCGCAACGAACTCCACTGGTGAGTGGCTAAGTTTTTTCTATATTTTTCTCTCAGTTGTATTGATTTATTCAGCTCCAATTCCCTGATCAATTACTCGCTTTTCAAATTTCTTCATCCGTGCAATAAATTTTCAAAATTTTGCTCATATTCTCTATAAATTGACTCTGATTTGTTTGAAAGACCTCTCATCGATCAATACTAAAATTCTAATTCTATTTTTGCTGATTTGGACTGCGTGTTTAGATGCATTTAACTTTGGGACCCCTCTAAAATTGTCACATTCCGCTTTTGTATTGCTTTCATGCAATTCGTGTAGTGGTAAATGTTTTTACGAATTTGATCTCTATTTTTGATATTGTATATTCTCGAATCGAAATTTTGAATTAAATGGATCCGATTTTGTTTTCTGATATACTATTCAATAGCAATGCTTTTCTCTGTTGGGTTTAAATCGTGCACAAACATTTGCATCACAGAAAAAATGTACCTGGAACAACCTTGCAATGGAATCAGACCTCGGGGCTTTGGAATTATGAGATTCAGAATCATTTCAAAGTAAATCATGGGAGAAAGCATGGACCTAGAATGTGGGAAATTATGTTAATTAATGCAGGTTATGTTTTGGGCGTAAAAAAACAGACCACATGTGATTTTGAAGGAAGATAGATTTTAGATTGAGGAAAATTGAAACACGTTTTCTTGGTTTATTACTCTGTGATCGAACCTACAACTCATTTATGGGAACAACTGTTCACCTCAAAAGTGGCACCTTCGATGGGACAGTAGATGTGATATGAAAATGTATAAACAGTCATTTGGAATTGTTTACCTATCTTGTGCCTAAGTGATGGCAACAACACGTGGAAGAGCGAAGGACATGGTTGAAACCAAGCCAAGCGAAACAAATGATAACGATATTGACTCCAAAAAAGCAACAATGAAATCGGTGATGAAGAAGCTCACATTCTTTGACAAATCAAGGAAAGACGTTTTGCAGACTGGAAATCGAGATCAGGTGAGAAGACAGCGAAACACCCTGGGAAACAAGCTAGATGAGGCGTTCGGCTTGATACAAGATGTACAAGAGCTGTACATTGATAATGAACAACCCGAAGAGGAGATAGACAAGTGGACAGCAGCAACTAATGCTGGCCTACGACCATTTGAAAAGTCTATAGTTGATCTTGACTCGAAGTTGAAATACTATGAAAAAGAAGAGAAAGAAAAACAGAGAGATGAACAACTGGAGTTTGAAGCTGAATTAGAGAGGAACAAAGGAAAGGAACAAAGGCAAGCAGAAGAAGCTAGATTAGCAAAACAGGAGGAATTTGTTCTTGAACTTGAGAAGAAGAAACTTGAACTAATAGAAAAGAAAAGAATGCAGACCAAGCTTCCAGATTTGCAGATATCCAAGTTTCAGGGGACACACTTTCACTGGGTAAGATTTTGGAGCCTGTTTAAGACTCAAATGGACAAAGCTCAGATAAGTCATGAGGCAAAGGTTTCATATCTGAGGGAATTGGTTATTCCAAACGTTTTGGGTGAGCTTCAAACAGCAATCACCCAAAACACCTTAGCTAAAAGACCTGACAGCTTCATGCAGCAAGAAGGCACAAGACCTGCCAGTTTCAAACAGCAACAAGGCACAGGACCTGACAGCTTCGAACAGCAAAAAGGCACAACAGCTGACGGCTTCAAACAGCAAGAAGGCACAAGAGCTGACGGCTTCAAACAGCAACAGGGCACAAGACCTGACAGCTTCAAACAGCAAGAAAGCACACTGAGGGCTTCAAACAGCAGTCAACCACAAAATCTGTGAGCTTCAAGCAGTTCTGCAGGCACGAGTTATGCTTTGCCATGTTCCTTCATATTGCCTAGGGGAACATGGATTGCTTTTCTCTCTGTGCAATCTGCCATTGTCCCCACTCATAAGTCTATGCCACTACCTACGCATAGATAAAATCCCATTGAATGTCTTTTCATTAAGTATCAACAATACCAACATGGCAGCTCTCACAAAAAAGGAACACTCAAACAAAGGATGCACCTCAACGTTGTGTTTGAGCTTTTAACTACTGCATCCAGCAATATAGCCTATTGTTTTCTATTATAATATTTGCTATCAATGTATCCTATCCGTATCCTTCCTACTCAAATACCAATGTTTCATATATATACATTACTCATTATTATATCGAATATTCACTGCCTTTGCGCCTGCTATTCAAGTGTCAAATTACTGTATCCCCCATTCCATGCTTTTAGCAATGCAAGGTCATCGCAAGAAATACAATTCTTCTGTACCATCTTCTTATATTATATTTTCAAATTTCCCTGCACCGTTCTACAACTTCCATTGCAGAGTTAACTAACAGCCTTCACCACAGGGTCCCCAACCTCTACTCAAACATATAAATATAACAAACCAATAACCTTTTTCCAATCACAACTGTACAACCTACCAACAATCAACAACGATCATCAACAAAAATTTTAACACACTTCTAATCGGTGAGTATCATCTACAATTTTATTCATCTGTAATCACATTTTTTTCTCCTAATTCTTATCTTAACAACATTTTCCTTACGTTAAATGTAAACAAAGAGCTATACTTTTCATTTAAAACTTCAGAGAATCTTAAATCATATCAAATCAATGATTTGTGGGCACACTTTCAACAACATTGCCTGCACACAAACATGAGAGCTGTTCAAGATGAATCGTACAGAGAATTCTCAGAATGGCTCCTAAGACTCGGCAAACGAGAACCACATGATGCACTTGACAACATCACTTTGCCACATCAATTATGCACATCTTTGCGAGAGGAAATGCTCAACTTCATATATCCCCAGCCTAATACACCACAGTCCCGCCCCATGCTGGATCCGTTAACCATATCAGAACATTGTTGTCTTACCCCAAAGAAAGACTTCTCACATCAAATCAATGACTACAAGGAAAGACTACAGAATCCTGACAGAACACACTACAGCACACACAGTGTGATAACAGAGGATCCAGTTGAAGAAGCGGCATATCCAATTGAGTTTATCAACAATCTAACTCCTAGTGGATTGCAGTTGCACCGACTTAAGTGGATTGCAGTTACTTTCTTCCTATGTAATAATTACGTATACAAGAAATGAAATCCATACTAATAGCACTTTTTAAAGCCTGATTATCTTTCTTTTATCACAGTACAATATAATGCACAAACAATGTGCATTATACACATTGTTATATGCAACTCTCTTTGTTTAAGGTTGGTGCAACAATCATTCTTCTGAGGAATCTAAATGCAAAGAAAGGTCTTTGCAATGGCACAACACTCATTGTACAACATCTCCGATGCAACATGATCACAGCAGAGATCATCACAAAGGAACACAGAGGCCAGCAGGTCATGATTCCCAGAATAACATTGTCAACACAGGACACCGAGATGCCGTTCAACATGAAACGACAGCAATTTCCAGTCAGACTAGCATACTCCCTTACCATCAACAAAGCACAGGGACAATCTCTGAGGTATGTTGGTTTCTATTTACCAGAGCCCAAATTCACACATGGTCAGTTATATGTGGCCATGTCAAGAGCAACATCATTTGACAGGCTCAAAGTATTCCTCCCAGAGGAAACACACATGAAGACAAAAAATGTTGTTTTCCAAGAAGTCCTGTAAAGGTCGTCACAAACTTTTGAGCATAAGTCATGTTGCTCTCAAGGGCGTCTACCAAATTACACACACACAAAACACGAAGGCTCAGATTGTGGTTCTATCGGATCGGCATTGTTGCACTATACAGTGTGATGAACATTCCTGGCTGGTCCTTCCTGGAAAAAGTTTTGTCAGTTACCTGTCATGTGATATGCCTTTCCCTGAATTGTGATAACTGGTGGTCCAGCTCTGGCATGACATACAATAATAGCCTTCCATGATGCCATGGCCACTAATGAGTTGTATTAGCGAAAGTGCTTTAAGAAATATTTTGATTCAGCAGTATCACCAGTGTATGAATGCATGATACTGACTGGCGGTGGTTGAATTAGATCCAGAGCCATTAAACCTCCCATGCAACATTTGTTGTACTTTTTTTTGTGTTTTGTTCTTCTTTGAAATAATTTGCACCACAATGAATACATGTTCTGTTCATTTTGTTCAAATGGTGTGGTAAAGGGGAGAAGGGGATGAGGTTCTCAGCTTCATTGTTCTCGGGGACAGGGTTGTCAACTTGCATTTGCTGATCTTCAACGGGTTCTGGTATCTGATTTTTATCTGGAACTGCGTCATGCATCTCCATGCCTGCAGGCTGGTCTGCAGCTGGAAGCTCTTCGTTCTGAATAGGAAGCTCTGGTCCCATATCCATCTCCATTGGCTGTACCTGTGGAAAGGGATACTGTGCTGGAAATGGCTGATATTCAGGGCTTCTAGCTGACGGTTTTCTAGCTGCAATTGTTGAAGTTCGTGGAGTGTTGCAAGTGGGTTATCCACATTTCCTGTCTGTTGAGGTTGAAGCTGTTGATTGACCCCTCTGCAATGCTGCATATTCTCTCGCACTTGATTTCTGCATCTGTCACCGGTTATACTTTTCCTTGTCTTGCGCGGCATAGTGCAAGTTGTGGTATGAAGAAGAAGTATAAAGTACACTTACGCAATACTATTGTAAATGTTATTGCTTGTAGACAATGGCCTCGATAGCAACAACAATGCAAATAATTATAGCCTTGTGTAAAGCTGCAACACAAAGAAGTCAATATTATATATTTAAACGGTATGGTAGTGTTCTGTATAACTTTGTAAATAATTCATCATAATAAAAGTAATGTAATATAACATGTAATATAATGTAAATTTTATCAAAACCCTTACGTTAAACTGTGCTCGTTTCTGTAATGTAAAGAGTTACTAAAATAGAACAGAGTAAATTGGAATCAAAATTTTTGTTGACATGAATAAACAAATCATAAAAACAGACTCCTAAAGCCTGTACGCAATGAAAATTAACTTGTTGAATCCAGTGCAGTTATTAAGAATTCAACAAATTTGGTTACAGAGTAAATTTGTTAAAAACGGCGCCAAAATGTTTGTTCATATATTCCAGATGCATAAAACAAAAGTGATGTTTTTATCCGTGGTAAAGAGTAGGTCGTTGTACATAGGTTACATTTACAAATCATTTAAAAACACAAATATCATTTCGTAATTATTGAGAGAAGTTTGTAAAAGAGAGGTGTCTGTTATTTTACAATTGATCAAAGTGGGCCTGTTTTTATAAAGTAAACCAATAATTAAAGAGGTATAGTCAGAACGAAAAACTGCAATGAATAAATTCATTTCTTGCCGAGCCTTGTGTCTTTCAAAACTATGGTAAGAAAAGAAAGATATTAGTTACTATAAACTTGAAATATTTAATAAAAATATGATGCCTGAACAACACGTAACCTGTTCTGGCCATGAAAAGCATGGAAAGAAGAGCAAAAATTATTGACATTATTAAGCTGAATAGTAACCTATCGTCACTGCGGGCCATTGTTCTACTCTCAAACTGACTAAGATATGGAGAGTGCGAGGAGGCTCGCTGTTTGAGAGAAGAAGAATTGGCTACAGTGCCGTCGCTGCGGGAGGTGGGTGGGGAAATTTCGGTATAGTAACGCTTGAAGCTAGTGAAGACTGAAAAGGGCGTTGTATGTGGATGCCCCACCGCTATAAAGCCACACATCAGTCATCTCGGGCCCAGGGCCACCGCGTGCAGCGCCCACAGGGATATAAGAGTGGTCAAATAATCTTAGTTCTCGTTTGAACGAATGTGCCCTCAGTGAGAATAGTGATAAAGAAGCTTGTTAGCTTATAATGATAGCTTGTTTGAAAAAAACATTATTCATAATACTTACTCAGCGATAAATAATTCCATATATTATTAATTATAACCTATCGATAATTTGGACAACTAAATTAAATTAAGCAAAATCTAATTGTGCAAATAATTAGAGGCGGGATTTCTATTGTACTATGCAGCTGTCATGATTGGTTTATACACATCACGTGTTAGAAAAAGCGGGAAACTTGTTAGTGAAAAGGGAATCTCCCTTCGTCCTTCAGTTTGGTTATAGAGGTAGGAGGGAGAAGTTGCACGTGTGAAATTGAATTAAATCATGGCATGCCAACCAAGTAGTATTTTGAGGAAAAGCATGGTGAGAATCCAACTGCATCTTCTTAAATCATTTCCATCTGAAGAGTATGTATAAAGTATTTTGACTCACTGTTAAAAATGTGTTGCCTCCAGTCTCCTTTTCTGAGTTGAGATTGCAAAAATCGCTTAAAAAGGAACCATACTGGGAATAAATGACCACCGTTACCTGGTGCAACTGCAACATCGCATTCATGAAAGTGAATACCATGCATTGGGTACGTTATTAAGTGTTAAATATTAAAAATACTGGAACATATAATTTGGAACATTTGGAACATATGAAATAAGAACATTTGAAACATATAATGGGAACAAATATAGTAATGAAACTTGTAAAGATATAGTAAAAACCATGCATGAACAAAAAAAATGTGAAATGTTTTTCAAATTTAGGGTTTGAAAAGTAAATAATGTTATTCAATATTTTGTGTTAATGTCAGCAGTTGTAATTTTATGATGGTTTAAAAGTTTTTATTTTTTTCATGCATGGTCAAAAACGGGACATGTATAAATTAGTTAGGAAACTATTCATTTACACATGTCCTGCATGATTTTTGCAGCCCTTTGGGTGGGCATCGCCACCATCAATGTTCTGGCAAATTCTTTGGTGGCCTTCCCACCCTTTTTCTGATTTGTTGCCTTTCTTTGGCCTTTGCCAATCCTGACAAAGGCCTCCTTCTTTGATCTGTGAATACACAATTATGTTATAGGTTGTTTTTCTGGTGAAAGGATATTATCCAATATTTGGAAGATATCAATTGCACAGCTGAGCTACAAATACAGAAGGTATGCTTACACTACATTAATCCCCAAAAATTTCGTATGGTTTAATTTTGGACGTTTAATTTTCGGACAGAAAATTTCGGACTGAAAAATCCTGATTTCGGACTATTTCGGAAAAAAATTTCGGACAAAATGTAAAGAGACTCCAAGGACTTTCGGATAGTATCTTCAAGGTTCATAAAACAACATAACAATGAGATCTTCAACAAAACACACAACGCTAATGATTGAGTACACTAATACAGTTCTAGTTTGAATGGAAATCAAGGAAAGTTGATAATGAAACTGGGGAATTCTCAGATGAACCATAGCCAAACATGCTTGATGATGATCATAATGATGACGAGGATTAATCAAGCTAGTCAAATGATGAGAAGAATTCTGCTATATTCGTATTGGATGCCCTGAAGAAAACGTTGGCTCTCTTATAGAGTTTTCTAGAAACATTGAAGAAACGTTGGCTCTCTTATGGCTAACAAAGACAAGTATTTTCACACTTGCTTGCTATTTCTATTTCGTTTCTACATGTACAGGACATAGCAGTCACTTTCCAGCTTTTTGCTTGGTCAACAAAACATATCGGAAATATAAAGAAATAAACTTGGCAGTAAAATTTTCGGACGGTAAAATTTTTGGATGTTAAAAATTTTGGACGGTTAAATTTTCGGACTGTATATTTGCCCGAAAATTAAACCGTCCGAAATTTTTGGTTATTAATGTATTTCCTTTGCGGGGAGTCTTCTCCCTTCCTTGTCATGGAGGGAGAATTTTTTTGCACATTCCCTCTTCATACTGAAAATGTCTTTGTATGTTATTTCCTAGAATACAAAGGCAAACAATGAAAGAATTTTCCATGAAAACAATAACCATGAAATATGAATTAATTGTTGTGAATTGTGCAAAAAAACTGATTAAATATGAATTAATATATATTTGCTATAATTACTTTCGCTTCATCACCAAGCCAGATTACCATTTTTTTTTGGCTCAGGCTTTTTTGTTGCACTCGCAAACCTTGAAGCCATAATAACCTTAAAGCAAACAAAGGTTAACTGGGTGCTCAAAGGCCTGATTTATCTTGTAAAGGCTCACTAATTGCTTCAAAGACCCCTGCAGAGTTGCAGGAAACAATAGAAAACATAGGTAATAGCTTTTTGTACCTACCAGTGAACATTTCTTGATAATAGATACAGAGGTAAAAAGTTTGAGTAATATGACGTGAAATTGACACGGAATTCTCTGTGTAATATCACATTTGCATGTAAGAAACCCTACGTGTAATACGATGCCTGATTCGTTGAATCTGACGTGTAATATATCATTTCGTGTAATACCACACGTGTGTAATACAACGGTGGATGTAATCCCTCAGTAATATCACAAACCATGTAATGTTATGCATAAAAGCACACACCATGTAATGTTATGTATAATATCACACAACGTGTAATGTCATGTGTAATAGCACACACTGTGTAATGTTAGATGTAATACAACATTGTGAATGCATGTGTAATATGACTGCTCGTGTAATCACTCAGTATTGTTCCTGCGCAGTTGTCATAATATCTAATATATATATTCTGCGGAAAGCATTTTCCTTACCAAAAACAATAGATTCGACCGGAAACAATAGGTCAAACGCCCCAAAACAATGTGCCGAAACAGCGAACGAGGTATCCATAAAGGCTTCTTTCTGAGGCCCTCAATCTGCCCTATTTTGAAATGAGCTGTTCCTTGCCGGCTGAACCAGAAAGTTATCTATATGAGAGCTTACAGTTTCGACTAAAAGGTTAGGGAATTCTTTGTGAAAGTTCGCCTAATTGGCTATCACGAGTAAATGGCTGTTTACGCTCGCGAAACTTCCAAATTCGTGTTGGAAAATCCATTTTCCAACAAAGCGTTCGCTGTTCACGAGACACGTTTTGCCTCTTGCTGCAATTTGATTGGCTCTTTCGCAGCTTGCCGTGAACAGTCACACGTTTTTTGTTATCATGCAAATTAGCCCTCGGGTTGAACAGCAAGTACTTTTGGAGAAGACGCGTGTTTTTGTTTTTGGCACAAAGGATAACTGGGCGCCTTTCAAAGTGTTTTACGACCTGAATTATCTTTCTAAAAACTTGCTAATTGTTTGAGAGACCTTTGGAAAATTACAGGAGACAATTGAGAACACAGGTGATACGAAGTGCGCCAACCGCAGGCGAGCATAGCGAGCTAACCCATTGTAAGTGGAGTTGAAAGGGGCATGAGCGTTAGTAAATGCAGCGCACAAAGTGTGCCAACCACCTTAAGTTTTTTCACTTGCCCTCCTCCGGGACGCGAGCGCCCCCAGCTAGTGATAAATTAATCTGCTGCGAAGGAAAGCAATTGGGAAAGACATTTCTGATTTGCATAAACCACTTTTTATTGAAATTTAGCATGATAATTATTTCTGGAAGTCATTCAAAATTACTGTTACTACTCAAAGAAACTCAAAAAATCAATGAAAAACTACAACCATGCTTAATAGTCGAATTGTATCTCTGTGAGAAGATGAACTATGTGAGAAGATGGACTAGCTTTAAAATAAAATCTTAATCTAAGTAGTTAAACAAGACACCCGTCTTAAACATATCTCGTGTTGTGTACACGCAGGACAAGTTACATTTTTCTGGTTCTTGTCAAAGTTGTGAACTGGGTAAGTTAGACAGTACGTCAGTTGGTTGTATGAGTATATCTGAGTTAGATACTAGATTTTTACGAAGCGTTTATATATCATAAGGTGACTACGGATTGATTTGCGTGCCTTTCTCACTTCCTATTTGTACTTATTTATTTATGTCATTCATGGGCCTGACAATTTGGTAGCAGAGGGTAGTTTGGAACTGGAGGTGGTAGTTTGGAACTGGAGATGATAGTTAAATCGCAGCAGTAGTTTGTGGATTGAAGAAGGACAGATTGAGGACGAGACAAAGTGCGAGAGATGGAGTTGCTACAGGTCTCTATAGAATCTGGTCTTGACGAGATCTCAAATGAAAATCTGGAGGGGTTAGCCACATTTCTGGATATCGAAGGCATAGAGAGACTCACGAGGTTGCAGATCATACGAAAAGTCCGAAGAGAAATCGAAAACCAAGTTCAAACTCTGGAAGAACAGGATAAGTCCGAAGAAAATACCATGAAATATTTGCAGGACATAAAAACATTTATCGAAATTACGTCACCAACTTTAGAACCTGAAGAAATAGAAGCAACAGAAACCGTACAGGACAGTCTAGCTGAAGCCAAAATCGAGCTTGATATAATGCAAAGAGAATTCCAGAGAATGTTGGCTTTACAAGAAGAGAAGCTCAAAGAGGCAAAGGAAAAAATGGAGCAACTCAATAAGGATTGTTTACCAAGTAAGCCTTTTAAAACTAAGCCACAAGAATTCAGAGGTAAGCCCTTACTTGTTGTTTCTGGGAATGTTGGTAACATCATAAGATTCAGAGATAAGTCAAGGCATAACTTCTAACGATAGAAATCGAATTTCATACTTGAGTCTTAATAAGCAGATAGAAAGTGCCATTTCCAAAGGGTATAGTGAAAGCGAAATAGTTGATGCAGTCATAAATGCTATTTCACCCTGCTTGCATCTCAAATCGTACTTAGAAAGTATTAAGAAACTAAGTTTGGAGCAGCTACGTCAAACACTACGTAGTCAATATTGTGAGGAAACAGCAAGTGAGATATACCGGGAATTGACTAACGTTGTGCAGGAACCGTCTGAAACACTTTTAAGTTTTCTGATGAGGGCGTTAAAACTATGTCAACAGATCATAATAGCAAGCGAAGAAAACAATTCAAAAATCAAATACGAGGAAAGTTCAATAAATAGTGTTTTCTTGCACACTGTTGAAACGGGCCTTGCTGATGAAAACATTCGTACCAGGCTACGCCCATTTCTTCTTGAAACTGATGTTTCCGACGAAGTTCTAATCCGCGAGATTAACGTTGCAAAGACTAGCGAGCATGAACCACAAGGCAAGCTAGCCCCGCGCAAGCTTATTTTGAAGACCAATAGCCCTGCGAGCGTTTCTGCAGTAACCGCAGCAGAAGAAAACCTACGATGGACGGCAAGAGTCAACAAGACAAGGCGAAACAGGACACTCTCCGCGCATTCATTGAAGCTTTGAGGTCAGATTTCGTGCAGTTCAAGCAATCCTTCAACCCTGGTGATGCTAAACCACAACAACGTCAAGCACGACCCCCGTCAGCATGCAAGTCTAGTAAGAAAGCTAATACTGCAGAGAAGTGTGACCACTGCTTTGTTTGCGGATCAGATGAACATTTTGCTCGAGGATGGAAGAAGAGGTCAACAAGGTCGGAAAACAGGGGGCAGCTGCGCCGTCGGGACAACGTATAGCTGATGATGTGGAGTCCCAAAAATGTTATTGTAATTTTTGTGGAAATTCGGAATCTATGAAATTATTGCCATGTAGCATGTGTAAAGTCGTTAATTATTGTTGTCAATCTTGCCAAAAGAAAGACTGGCCTAGCCATAAGAGGTATTGTGAAGCTCTTCACATTCTCTCGAAATCGAATGAAAATAAACATACTGAAATAAATCCGTTTTTCGTTTGCCATATTTCCCCGAAAGAACAACAAACCATTTCTAGACTGGTCGGAAACAAATGCGTTATTCAGTGTAATTTGGATGGGTTTTCTACTGAAGCAATATGGGATACTGGATCGCAAGTTTCAGTACTGTCTAGGCAATATTTGGATGACAACTTCCCAAATTTACAAGTTGCACCCCTCAGACAATTACTCTAATATGACATAGAATTGGATGTTCGTGCAGCGAACGGTACCCCCGTTCCATATATTGGGTATGTTGAACTCGAATTAAACTTAGCAAACAACTTGGTAGAATGTGGTTATAAAGTTCCATTTCTAGTAACAAATAGCGTGCTTGCTAATCCGATCGTTGGTTTCAATGTCATCGAGGACATGACGTTGAAACAAAAGGGTCAAAAATCAAAAAGGGTTGCCTGACAGATGAAAGTACTTTTTCGAAAGAAACTCGTTTAAGAATCGAACAATCGAAGCCTTCGTTGATTTTATGCAGAACGAAAGACAGACTGATTTACGAATTGTAAAGTCACCTAAGAACCCCATTAGAATACAACCGAAACAAATCATAAAACTGACTTGCAGAAGTAATTCAGAAATTAGCTTACGTGAAACCCAGTGTTATTTACACCTGAAGAACAAAATCTGTTACCATCTGGTTTAGAAGTAAATGAATGTTTACTTAATATACCCAGAGGAAATGTTTCAAGGGTTAACGTGGAAGTACTCAACACTACAGAACACGTAATCACTCTACCTTCAAGGACAGTAATGGGTCGAATAGAGTTGATTCAGTCCGTAACCCCTATGGAAGTAAAACTGAAAACGGACAATAAGAATCCAGCAGATCACATCGAAACGAGGTTAGAAACAACAAAAGCGAATTCGATCACTGTTAACTGCCAGGAAGTTAATGACGTCAGTCAATTTTTACAACAGTTTGGCTTAAGCATGTTAGACCTTGAACAACAGCAACTAGCCAAAGCTATGCTTGTCGAAGAATCACCAAAATTTTCCAGGAACAATGATGACATGGGGTGTAAAAATGATTTTCAGCTTGAGATAACTTTGTCAGATCACACCCCTGTTCACAAAACGTATACTTCGGTACCAAAACCGTTGTACCCTGAAGTAAAGCACTACATCCAGGACTTATTAAACAAAGGGTTTATAAGCAAATCGAGTTCCAACTATTCGAGTCCTGTGGTCTGCGTTAGAAAAAAAGATGGTTCTTTAAGATTAAGCGTTGATTACCGTTAACTAACCAAGAGAACAGTGCCAGATTTCCACCCTCTCCCACGTGTCAGGGAAACTCTCGAGAGCTTAGTAGGGAATAGCTGGTTCAGTTTATTAGACCAAGGGAAAGCCTGAAATTCATCTAAAGAGTCTCTTTAGATGAAACTCAGCATGATGAAGATGTTGTCGCTGATCAATCGTTACCTGAATCTTCAACGCCAGTAGATATAACATCGTCGAATCAATCTACTTTGCCGTATTACTCGCCATGAAATGATTCGTCGCCGCAAGCATATCAGCGACCTCGTCGTGAAATTCCTCACCCTGAAATTCTGCAATACCATCGATTAGGAAATCCAACGTCTTTTCCTGTTATTAGGGCAATGCAAGTGCCATATATGTTTCATAACGGCTTATCATCGGCTTCATATGCCATATATGCCTTATCATCAATCTTCAGTATTCACTACAGCCTCACAACAGTTTGTGCCGCATCAATCATGGTGTCCGCCATCTGTTATTCTTACTCATTGAAAATATTGTCCTTCTGTATACATTCATCATCGAACTATTAACTATATTTACTATATTTCATTATCGACTTAGCATTTATCTATCTCAAGCTGATCCCTGAAGAAGTAAATAACTTGCGATCTATTTTACGTTATACCGATAACGACAGCGATCTATACAGATACACCGTTTCTACAAACTGACCATGATATAAACGATTTCGAACCATGTTCCTATTGGTTGCAACATTTCAATCGGCCTTGGTACCACCGGATTGATGATTGTTGAAGAGAATATTGATCATTTAACTGGGACGATTGCATATTTGTGTTCCACAATATGTTATGCAAGTTCTCTCGAACTCCTTTTCTTTTGTTGGGGGAGAGTGCGAGAAGATGGACTATGTGAGAAGATGGACTAGCTTTAAAATAAAATCTTAATCTAAGTAGTTAAACAAGACACCCATCTTAAACGTATCTCGTGTTGTGTAAATGCAGGACAATTTACATTTTTTTGGTTTTTGTCAAAGTTGTGAACTCAGTAAGTTAGAAAGTACGTCAGTTGGTTGTATGAGTATATCTGAGCTAGATACTAGATTTGTACGAAGCGTTTATATATCATAAGGTGACTACGGATTAATTTGCGTGCCTTTTTCAGTTCCTATTTCTACTTATTTGTTTATGTCATTCATGGGCCTGACATCTCGTTGTCATCAATGGGACTTTTTCTTCTTCAATACCATGGCTTTTCATTATCATTTCCAATATCCCCAAGCGAATATCTTCAATGCCATCAATCTAGGATCAAGAAAGCCAGGACAAGAATTAAGTGGTATACAATTATTATGACATTTTTGTGAAGCATGCTTATGTGATAGATTTTGTACCTTTTCGGCACGTTAGCTTTGCCGACAGCATCTAGGGCATGCTGAAATGTTATAGCACCAATTTATTGGCAGGTTGTCATGTATCTACAGAATTGAGTTAGGGAAGAGTTTAAATGGGTCTGTGTTAGATCATAGGCTAGTATGCTACAAAAATGACGTAATACTGTGTTAACCAAATGGAGGCTGGGCTTTCACGTCACAACACACCACAAATGAATAAAACCAGCTTCCCTCTCATTGACAGTCTTAGCTTTTGTTGACATTTTGAATACACTGGCAAATGGCCATTAAAATGAGCCAAGATCAGCTCTGAAGAATAGATATCAACCCATATTATCCACTACCGTTATGAATTGACTACCATATGCTCTAAAAGTAGACTAAATGGCTATCAATTAATGTTATATAATAGTGTCACGATTTGACTTAAAAGGAAGCAAATAAAGATGGCAATGATTTTATTACTATAATTTCAAAATTCAAAGCCAAGCCAAATGCCAACAAACAACAAACAACCTTTTTTCTCTTTTTTACTACCCATTGTTCCTGTCATAATTCCGCTTTTCTAAGTGTCAGTCAAAATTGAAAACAATACCGTAAATCCCCAGCCAGTTAATAAAGTTATTCGTTTAAACTTGCTGCTACTTGCAATACATTCACTATATAACTTCAATGTCTCGATACTTGGGCTCAATATCCTTGCAAGTGATTATCAAGATGGGGGCTTATTCGAGGGGAGGGGGCTTATTCGAGGATTTATGGTAAGCCAAAACATCACAATAGGCAACCTATTGTTACTGACGCTGTACTCATTTATTGGCAACCAAAGCGTTGATGGCGAAAAAGTTTAAAGAGCTGGACAAAATCTTTCAACTATATGCTAGCAACTCTGTAAATTAACTAAGTACAAATTGGAACAATACCACACATTGATAAAATCATGAAAAAGCTGTGTTTATCTTATGTATTTGAGTGCCGAAAAACATATGGAGAACAATTAAACATATAAATATATATTTCGACAGTAGTAGAAATATAAAATTCACTAAATCTTAAACTGAATCATCATTAATTCCAAAAAGTTTTGATCAAACTGCAATGAACATGTTCTCTTTGCATTCTTGAGTCTTTCAAAAATATTGTCATTGTGCCGTTTTGCACAACATTCCGAGTCTCCATTGGAATATAACACCATTACGTCATCTTTGTAGCATACTAGCCTATGATCTAACACCAACCGTTTAAATGGCAGTGTTGCAAAATCTCATGAAAAAACTGACCAAAAAAGAACACTCCACAATCCTCTATTTTTTCTGTTATGGGAATCAGGGTCTGAAATAAATACAATTGAACCAGTCATAAATGGTGGAGGATAAGCTTCTAATTTGAACATTTATTTGTGAACACAAATTTCTTGTTGTACTTTATTCGGAGAAACCTTCGCGAGATAAACTTTCGCAAGGCGAAAAGCTCGGGAATTTATTCGAAACTCTAATGCTTCTGTAAACGTCCATCCTTCGCATACTCCCCCTGCCCCAGTAAGGCATTTAATTGTTTTGTTTTTGTCGACAGTAATCCCTGCTCATGATCGCTGTCGGCCGGTGACTCGATGTCTTCCATTGCTCTTTCCGCTATACGGACTTCTTTACGGTTTTACTGTTTACTGTTTCAAAGATTTTTTTTCAGATGAATTTCACCTTTTCGTATCGCATCTTTCACTACCATATTTTTCCAGTGCTGTGATGGAGGACATATTGCAGTATTATTACGTATATTGCATTATATATATTATGCACTATATATATGGCAGCATTCGTAACGTATGGAAGCCTTAGCACAATAAGTCAGCTAAAACAGTTGATGAAAAGTACATAACCTAAACGTAAGCTTAACTTGAAAATATGTGTTATGTATATTTCAACTGTCAAGAAAACCTATGTGAATGTGAACACTCTGCTTTCTTCTTCTTCTTCTTGCCCCAGCCCTGATATCAGCAGATGTACGCATGGAATTATAGTAACCCCGCATTCACTGTAATATATATGGGACATTATTGTTTCTAATACCCTGTGTCTGCATCTCCTTCGTTACCCCGTCCAGAAATGCTGTCTTTGTACACTCAGTCAGCTGACACCACTGAATTGATTAAACGTTGCCTACCAGCTGACTGCATGGGCCACTTGGTGCTCTGAGATCATTTTTGCAAATTCGCTGCAGAGAGATTAGCCGATTATTTAGGTGACAATAAATGTTGCAGTAAAAGTTGATCAGAATTTCTTTTCAGCAAAACCACATTCATCAAAAATTAGTTTTATTTTTTCTTTCGAGAATGGATAACAAAGATATTCATTGTTGCAAACAAAGCTCTATTGTGTCATGTAATGTGACTGAATTTTTGAGTTTGAGCTTGCGGACATAGCAAAGCATGACAGTTGTGCGGGCCTATATCTGAATTTAAGTGAAGTTTTCAAGCTCTTACCATTGGCAAGCATAAACTGTTCATTCCATTTCAGTGCCTGGCACAAAAGATCTCTTTTCGCAGTGTTCATCATGGAACTCAATTGAAAGAACTCGTAATTGATTCTACTCTTATCACTCAATATCAATTTTCAAAATACGAAATTTCAATTGGTTTACGAGTGTGACCTTTTTCTGAAAGTAATTTCCTTTTATTCTTTTTCAGATATTTTGTTCTGACACTGATGTATCTTTGAATAATTTTTACAATTTCCAAACTTTCACACAACAGTGATTCTGTAACTAAGTTATATTCTGCAGAGTGAATTAAAGATTAATGCTTGAATTAATGCAGAGTAAATTTGATTACGCAGTTCTTTATTCATAACAAATATGTAATGATTGAGGTTCTCTATACTTCAAAAAAGTAAGTTCCTTTTGAGGTTGAATTTTCACTCAGATGGCTGAATTCATTACCCATGTCAGAAATATTTTGTAATTGACTTTCAATTTCCTCTCATATTCGTACTTTTTAACTTTATGAAACTTGATCACTGATTTATAAATTCTAGAGCCTATTAATTACTAGAGGTCATCACTCACTTCGCTCATGCACCTCAGCCCGTCAAGTAAAAAAAGTTAACCTGGTTGGTACACTTCCTGCGCTGCTCGCTCCTCTTACCTGATAATCCCTTATCATAATTTGTTGATTAAAACTTTGGGCTTGTTTACATTAGGCCTAAGTGTCTCAAGTATGCCGAAGCAACAAGGGTGGTCGCCTACTGCAAACACCACAACTATTTCATTCAAAGAATAAAGCAAAGCTTTCACCTGTGTTCTCTATTGTTTCCTGCAAATCTCCAGGGATTTTTGAAGCAGATAGCAAGTCTTTGCAAAGATAATTCAGGTTGTAACACACTTTGACAGGTGCCGAGTTATCCTTTTTGTGCAAAACGAAAACACATGTCTTCTCTAAAAGTACCTGCTGTTCAGCCCGAGGGCAAATTTGCATGATAACGAAAAACGCGTGACTGTTCATGTGAAGCCGCAAAAGAGTCAATCAAATTAGAGCAAAAGAGGAAACGGGTCACATGAACAGCCAATACTTTTTTCGGAAATGGATTTCACAATGCGAATTTGGAAGTTTCGCCACCGTAATGCCTAGATTTTTCTTTAGCACAATTAGCAGAATAATAATTGAAAAGAACTTTAAAAAATCGAAACCAAAAATTGATAATCTTAGTCTAATTAATAAATCGCACTTTCCATTTGAAATTTAGCACAATAAGGGTACACACACAAAAGCCTTTTTCATTAAACAGTTCGCCGTTCCGACCCATTGTTTTGGTGCAGTTGACCTATTGTTTCGGGTCGAATCTATTGTTTTTGGCAAGGAACGTGAGTCATCACGTGACTCCGCAGAATAGTAATATTACTAGGAAGGCTGGCCTTCTATGTGAGTGGGACAGTGATCTTCAACAAAAGTGGGGTGGATTTCTATTGTTTTGGCCTTCGATGTGGGTGGGACGGTGATCTTGAAGAAAAGTGGGGTGGATTTCTATTGTTTTGGCCTTCGATGTGAGAGTGGGACAGTGATCTTCAACAAAAGTGGGGGTGGATTTCTATTGTTTTGGCCTTCGATGTGAGTGGAACAGCGATCTTGAACAAAAGTTGGGTGGGTTTCTGTTGTTTTGGCCTTCGATGTGAGTGGGACAGTGATCTTCAAGAAAAGGGGGATGGGTTTCTGTTGTTTTGGCCTTCGATCTGAGTGTAACAGGGATTTTGAACAAAGGTGGGGTGGGTTTCTGTAGTTATCGCCAGTGATCAGAGGGGAAGAGCGATTTTGAACAAAAGTGGGGTGGTGCTTGTAGAAAGTCCCTCGTAAGCAAGACCTGGTAATGATCTGAGCAACGAAATTCTGAAGTGAATTGATCAAGTAGCTTTAGGCGTATTTAGAGGAGACCTTTGAGAGATAAAACTGACTTTCGTTTTAAGTGTAATGAAGAAAATAAAAGTTTAATATTGAAAAGTGGCAAATAAGTCAGCGCGAAGTAAAAAACTGATTACAATAATTATTAAAATATGATTAGAATGAAGTAAAATTAATAGAACAAAGTTTTTGTTGGATGATTGTCATTTCGACGTCAACATATTGCCGGTGAGATTGTAGTTACTAATTTGTTATTGTTGTTCGAGTGTATCGTTATTGGTAAGTTGATCGTTATCGTTGTCATCGGTACCGGTTGGCTGTGGTTGTTGTTCTGTTTGTGGCGGTTCGTCAGGTGGCAACATGCTGACGTCGAAATCGTCTTCTTCCATGGATCTCTGGAGACTGTCTTCAAAGTTTTTATTTAAAAGCTTCTTTGCAATTTTTTCGAGATGCCTTGCTCTTGCTATGCTTTCCTTGACCTTGGCCTTTTTTCTGCGGTTGGATTTTCTGATGTTTGTGAAAGATTTGTAGGCTGTCTCGGTATTTTGATCCACATATTTGCACGTTATCTCAAGGCGGGAGGATGTATCCTTTGCCATTCTGACTAACGTGTTCAAGTCGTTGTCCATGCTGCAAATGTTGGAAAAAGCGTGTCAGAATGTTTGTAATAATATCAATATGTAAATATATATATATATATATAATGAAAGTAATGACAAAATGAAAGGGGTACGTAATATGTAAAATTTTACTGACCTTCTTCTGATTGAGTAAGTTCCGTAGAAGTTGATGTTTCTTTGTGTGTTGCTTCTTGGTGATAGCAATCTTGGTGATAGCAATCGTGAATTGATGTTAGCAGAGTTTGATTCTTAATTTATAGAGTTGGAGAAAACAGGTTTAACTTGTTTACGCATTTTTTTGTTTTGTTAGATTTGTGACTGATTCATTGCATATATGGTGGGGGTTTATGATTTGTATGTTCGTTCATATGATTATTCGGGGAAATAAAAAGTTTTTGTGCGCCCATACCCCCCGGCCCAAGGTGTGTCTTAATGTTGAATGTTTTGATTATTGTATGGAAGCAATTGTGATTGGATCCGAGATTGGCAGCGGAGATGATACAGTTTCTTATTTGAGTGGTGGCAACAGTTGTACGTAAGTAGATGTGTCACCGTGAGCATTGACTTTGCTTCCAATTTTTTTGCTTCTGTAAATGCTTATTCATTCGTGCTTAGATTTGTATAATAACATGCTCTGTTTTAATTTTTGCTGCCTCTGTGCGATTAGTAAGGTTGTTTTTTATATTGAGAGGATGGTCAGTGATTGGAGAGTTTTTTCAATGCACGTCATTGCATGACCAGTAGGTTGAAGTTCAAGTACCTTGAAGTTCAACCTTGTTGAGTACCTTGTAGGAAGTATACGATGTTTGACTTGTGAAGTAATTTCGCTGTTAAGACATTGGTTGTGTTGTTGTGTGTGGTTGCGGATGTAAACAACGGAGGTGGTGAAATTGGGTGCACCTGCTATCGACGTACAAAACGTATATCGATGTATGAGTGTGTTTGGAAAGAAGTATTTATTTTGGGTCATTGATTGTTCATGGAGATGTCACGATTTTGAGTGAAATTGTAAAACTTAGTGATGTTGTGGAAGCTGATTGGTTGGTGCGTGATGAATGTATTGTCGCGCGATGCTAATGATTTCAAGTTAAAAGTATAAATATGCGGGTCTAAAGCCTTGTTTTATAATGTCGTAAATTTTGGTTACATCTGGTGTTGATGAGAATGGCGGAGAAAAAATGTGGTGTGAATTTGGATGGCGAAAAAAAGGTAAAAATGTTATTTACCTCAAATGTTTGTAATAGATTAGTTGTGATCGTTGTGACTTGTGAGTATGTGAATAGATTTAAATAACAACGTGCAATGTTATTTTCGTAGATATTTGTGGGGAAGGAAATTGGGAGTTTGAAGAAGCAGGTCGCCCGAAGATTTCGTTTGAAGCCAGGGGAGAATTTTATCTTCACTGACTATAAAGGGGAGAGAATAAGACAGCCGCAGTAAGTTTGCTATAATGTTGAAGCTTTATGTGAATTTGAATAGTTTTGGAAGCGTGACATATGTGAGGGTACATGTATACATATGTGACCTTTTTCTGCAGGAAAATGAAAGTAATGCACGTTCTCCTATTGGGAGAGAAAAGAAAAGAAGAAGGTAAAGTGCGGGGACAGGAAAGGAAAAAAAGGAAGAGGGGAGGAGAACAGAAAAATAAGGGAAAGGGAGGATGGGAGGCGAAGAAAAGTGAGGGCCGTGTGATCCAGAACATCACAATTAACAGAGTTCAACATATTAATTTTTAATTAATCGTTTTTTATTATATTTATGTTTCTGAGTATATGGTGAAATTGTGTATTATTGAGTTCATTTTTCTGACCTGCATGATTGATATTTGAAGTACTGTTTTGAGAGAGTTATTGCGATGGAAGTGTAGTTTCTTGGTGTCCCAGTGCGCGTGTGCAATGGAATGCATACTGTTTTGTTGTTCAATTCAAAGGTTCTCGTTGTCTTGCGATGGTGTGTGTAAACGTGAATTAAAAATGTATTGTATTCCTGGACTTAATGTATCGTTGTGAAGGATATATTGGTGAAGAGACCATAGAGAACCGTTGGGTTACTTTTAGGAAGATATTCGAGTTCACAATGGAATGCATAATTTGGGAAGCACTGATGGGGTATAGCATATTAATGGGCAGGCAGATCTTACCTTGAAAGGCCTAAATCTTACCTGGCTTAGAATACAGTGCGAGAGTCATTCCGAACCTCCAATATGCTCTGCAGTACGTTAAAATCATTGTAATTGGCACGATTATTTGACAATACCTGCCCAATCGGAGCCCGGAGCAATAGTATTCAGCCGAAGAATCAGAAATGGGCAACCTGACTGCCTGTTGTTGTTGTTGATGGTAGAGATTCATGTTGTTGTGGTTTTACAATGGAATATATGATAATAAAGCAGACACTAATATCGATTAATATATAGATGGAGAAATGGGTAATACAACTATGCAATATAAAACACAGAAATATGTTTAATATGTAGATGGAGAAATCGGTAAAACAATTCTGCAATAATTAATACATGAGGGAATTACATGAAACTGCAAAATCTTCAAATTACAAATTGTTAAACATGAACTAAGTATATATAAGGAATGGCATGTGCTATACTCTACTAATGTACTTTCAGTGTCTTATGTGTTTATGTACAATAACATAATAATTTGTAGTTCAGTTAGTGTTCTCATTGTCCCGAAGAATAATAATTTAGTGTTGTTATGTTCTTGATGCACCATGGTATTGGGAACTGCGCACAACAATGTAGTACAGTTGTATGATGTTCCCTGTTCCATGCACAGAATGAAGTGCTGGATGGAAGACAGTCTGCATATGCAGAAGTCATATTTATTTTAATTGCAATTGCAATTTGGCAGAACAGAACTGAGTGTAGGTTAGGCTGCAAATGCAGACATTGTGCTTGATAATTGTCTGAAATGAGACAATTTGACACTGCAGAACTGAATGCAGGCTGGTCTGCAAATGCAGATCCCGTGCCCAACTGCCCATGATGTGACAATTGGAGGCAACAATGAATGCAAGGCAGTCTGTGAATGCAACTCATTGCTGTTGTTTGGAATCTACAACAGATAAAATCATGGCAGTCAGTAAACATACAAATGGAAGAGGTCACAGACATGAAATGAATTGCATTACACTGTGGTGACATCTTTAAGGGCTGTTATAGAGGCTGAATTTCAATGAAATTGTTATTGTGGGAAGTATTTAGTTGTAGAAATGTGTCAATTAGATGAAATAACAGAAATATGCAGACTGTTGATGCGCATGTCCACCAGTGAATTTACTCTGCAAGGGAGAAAATAGTTGCATGTAAAAGTTGCCAACAAAGAAGGTATTTAATAGTTATCAGAGCAAATTTGTTGCATTTGAAATATATGTCATGTGCGGTGTTGGGTTGAAATTTTGATGGAATCAATTGTGGGAAATATTGGAGGTTCAAATGTAATATTATGTAGTTTCATATGATACAAACGAATTGGGGGTACCAAATGCCGATTGAGAGGTATTACTATTTCAGAAGTAATTGACATGAACTGTTCATAAGACCTCAGGATAGACAACGTTCTTTGTCTTCTTGCTGTCCGGTATGAATACCTTGATTCCATCAAATGATTTTGCTCTAGACATGGCTACATAGAGCTGTCCATGGCTGAAGACTGGCTGTGGAAGGTAAATGCCCACATATTTCAATGATTGGCCTTGTGCTTTGTTGATAGTGAGGCAATATGCCAGTCTGACTGGAAACTGTTTTCGAGAAAGTGTGAAAGGAAGGCTTGTTTCGGAACAGCTCATTGTTATCTTTGGAATCATGACTTGTTGGCCTCTGTGTGCACTGGTGATGATATCTGCAGTGAGGACGTGTTGTTTGAGGTGACGGACAATCAACCGTGTGCCATTGCAGAGGCCTTTTTGGGGATTGTGGTTTCTGAGAAGGATGACGATTGCACCAACCTGCAAAAGAATGCGTTAGAAATATAATATCATTGTTGATGAATTTGCTTCTGAGAAGCTTTGTTGATGGTTTAATCATGTCACCTTCAGTTCCAATTTATGTAGCGGCATGCTGCTTGGGGTTTGCGCATTTAGGAACTCCATTGAGTATGCGTGTGCCTCTTCTGGTCATCTGTGAGGACTTTGTATGCACTGAAGTATGTAGTGTTGGAGTTTGAAGTCTTTGCAGAATGAGTTTGTTGATTTCATGAGAATTCTCATTCTTTGGCGTTAGGCAGCATCGTTCCGACATTGCTAGTGGATTGAGCATGAGATTAGCTTCACCTGATGTTGGATGTGGGTATATTGAGTCAATCATCTGTTGGCTCGAGTTGACACAAATTCTGTCTGGTAAGGTGATAATCTCATTCTCGTCGTGAGGCTCGGTGTGATTACCAATTCGCAGAAGCCATTCTGAAAATTCCTGATAGGTTGCATCCTGTATAGCCCGCATGTTTCTGTGAAGGCGATGCTGCTCAAAGATGCCCCAAAGATCTCTGATTTGCATTGACTTAAGGCTTTCTGCGACAATTTTTTCTCTGCCTGCTCTGCTAATGACAGGCCGCACCTGACGGAAATCACCTCCAAGAAGCATGAACTTGCCGCCAAATGGCTTTTTCACCTGGGTGATGTCTCTGAGCAAGGTGTCCACTGCTCTTAGGGCATTTCCAGGAATCATGGAGGCTTCGTCCCAGATGAATAAGGTGGTGTTTCGTAGCATTTGAGCTCGTGCACTCTGTATCTTGATGTTACATGTGGAGTTTGGTAGCAGCGGAATGGGAATTTGAAATGTCAAATGCGATGTTCTTCCGTTGATTAGAAGTGTTGCTGCTATACCTGACCACGCCAGGCACTGAACTTTGTGTCCCATGGATTGTAGGCTGTGCACCAGAGTGTTGTATAGGAAAGTCTTCCCTGTGCCTGCAGGCCCATCTACAAAGTAGCAATTCTGTTCAGACTGATTCTGCACAGCTTCAATGACTTTTGTGTGAATCTCAAGTTGCTCTGGGTTGAGACTGGTTAACATTTCCAGTCCTTGTTGCTGTTCAGTGATGATATCTATCTGATCTGCATCTGAAGATGGATACAAATGTCTTAAAATGTGAAATATAAAATTTGAATAGTTATGAAAGTAGTTGACCCCAGGTGGAAAGGATGCTTACCAGGTGTGGGTATAAAAAAATTGGTAGGTAGGTCTGGCAGGTCAGGATAGTTGTTAATGGAGTGACCGTGAACATGCAAAGCGTTGTCAATGTCGAGAAGGCACTGGTACATGTGCCTGTCCGCGAATGTGACTGTGGCATCTGTTAGCTGTTCTTGTCTGACGAAGTCCTCACTCATGACATCAACAAATTCGTTGAACAGAGCTCGAAGATCTGATGGTGGTTGAAACATCAACAGTGTTGCGAAGAGCTCTCTCAACTGTGAAGGCATGTTGAAGAGAGCTGCTTCAGCCATGCAGCGTCTGTGTTCGGCATCGTCTTCCAGTAATCCCATGGCCAGTGCAGCACGCTTGAATGTATCGTGAAGCTGATTGTTGACTGTGCAAATATCTTCAAATGATGTTGCTCCACGCCGGTTGAGTATAGAAGCCTGAGTGCGTAATTTTCTTCCTGTCTTGGATTGGCTTGGTATATCCTACCAATGATTGGCTTTGTTCTTTTTTGTCTTTTGTGCCAGCTCTTTTCTTTGATTGTAGGTGTAGTACTCTGGAATTTCATGGTAGAGAATCACGTGCAGCATCTTGCTGATTGAGAAACCATGCTAAGACTGGATTGATGTTCTGAAGAGAGCGTTCATTGCCAGCTTGAAAGTAGACAGAGTTTTGTAGGGGAAGATGAGTCTGAAGGCGTTGGATAGTGTGGCTCTTTTCGTGCATGCTGAACTTCAGCATGCGATGTACTGCCACGTGAGGGCCAAGATATCTTGCATTGATGTATTGATGAACTTCGTTATGTTGGACATGTTGTGCCTGTTGCGGTTGATTTTCTTCGATGATTTCGACGTGTGCCATGTCTTGACCTTGTGAATGTACTTGAAGATGTACTTGACGCTTTTGATGGAGGAGCAAACTTCAACGTTTATGTGCGATTCAAATCGCAAAAGAAGATGGCGATTGTGTGGGACAACCCAGGTATCATCAAGCCGTCGTTGTCCCTTCTTGACACTGTTATGCTGGCCTCTACGTCTGTACAATGGATAACCATCAATGTTTGGTTCGGTCTGTTGTACAATTTTCTTGGGAAAATTCTTCTTGCACTTATTGTCCTCCATGCATACAGACCGAGGATTCAAATGCCCACATGGTCCGTGCATCATGTGTGTTTTGACCAACTTGCGATATCGGGGATGTTGTTGCTTGTTGGGAATTTCTGCCGATATCAAGTTGTCAATTTGTTCTGCAGTGCGTGGTTTGTCTTCCTGTGAGAGAAACAGAAGCATGTGTGCATGTGGAAGTCCTCTCTTCTGAAACTCCACCACGTAGACATGAGCTATAACCTTTCCGAGAAGGTGTTGTCAAGGAATTCATGTAAGAGTTCTTGGAGCTTGAGCTGAAATACTCGAGTTACAATGTCAGGTTGATCGTTGCGCGATTAGTGTGGCAGGATATTTGCGAGGATTTCAGGCCACTTTGGATTAGCAGTCATTGTGAGGAAGATGTCAGGCCGGCCGTATTTTCTGACGATAGTCATGGCATCCTGAAAGTTCTGGTACATGTTTCTCTGACTGCCTGTGAATGATGATGGGAGGATGACTACGCGACCAACCTGTATCTCAACAGGTTGGTTTGGATTCAGGGCGTTGGCCATTTGCATCTCCGTGTTTGCGCATCTGTTTAGATGGTCCATCAGGCCTTGATAACTGTCTACGCGCAGTTGCGTTGATTCGAAGTATCCAATTGAGAGCGTTTCCCTCGATTTGTGTAAGCGTCTACCAGGTATTGTTGAAACAGCAGTGAGGCAGAATGAAGGGCGGAAAATGCATTTCTAACTTGAATTCTGTAGCATAGAATTCATTTAGAGACACACGTTGCGACGATTACGATCTTGATCTTGATGGCCGTCTTGCGTGACCTGTCTTCGGATATTAACATTGTAGCCACGTTCGCCATAGAAAAATAGCAACGGGTAAGTCATTGGGTCGGCTGTTGGCTCTGTTGCGTAGAGTTTCGTGTAGGTTCCATCCTTTATACGTGCTTGTAACTCTCTATCAGCAGGATTGGGAGCTCCTCCGTCGTGCGCAGTGTAAATGGCTGCAATTTCCCTTGCAGTTGGATTGTCGTACCTCCGATCTTGATTCGGCCTGCCTGTGACTACCATCTTGAAAGTCGGTATTGGTTCGTTGTTTGGTACTGCTAGGCGTTTCTGCTCTTCCAAAATATCGCCCATTGCCTGATTGTGCAGCGCAAACGGGTTTACGGCCATCAGTTCGTTTTGCAGCAACTGGATGATGTTTTCCTTTAGATTTTGATTGTTGTCGAAACGTTGTCTCATGCCTGACGGTGTCCATGATGTACAACTCTGCGTATTGCGCTGTTCTGTTTCATTTGGTTCCGAACGCCTAGAATGGAGTGAGCATTCATATAACACATGTTGCTAAATGAAAACAGAGGAGACCATTGCGATTGTAAAATGAACAGTGAAGGTGTCTATGCCTGTCATATGATAAGCTTTTCCATGGATTGTTGTAACAGGCACTCCTCCACCTGCATGTGTTCTGAGCTGAGCTTGCCACGATGCAGATGCCATCATTGAGTTGTACTGCCTGAGATTGGCAAGAAAATGCCGTGAATCGTCGGTTATTCCTTCAAACAGACCAAGAACGTCTGGTGGCGGTGGTTGAATTGGTGGCAACGCTATCTTGCCCTCCATGCAGCACTTGGTGTATTTCTTGCGGAAGTTGTGCTCCTCTTTAAAATACTTTGCACCACAGTGAGGACATTCTTTGCTCATTTCACTGAGTTGATGTCTTGCAGGCTGGACATCCAGAGGTTGTTGTTGTTGTTGTTGTTCATTGCCAACTCTAAGTTGACTACTGACTGGTTGCTGCAACCGGGCATGTGAATATTGCTTGTTGAAAGGTGGGCACCGCAGTTGTTGTTTTCATTTGATTGCAGAGGGCGCTTCTGATTTCCACGGGTGACTGTAGCTGCTCGTTTCCTGGGCATGCCGGCCTCAGGGCAAACAGTGATTGCAACTTATCTGAAAATGGGAGTTCAGTGTTTAAAATTTAAACGAAAAATGATGCAATGAGAACTGTCTCTCTCTGTCAATAAATGCTTTTGACAAAAAAGTGAAAAACACTGACGCCTCTTGCATTTCGAGCTTCAATTAATAAACGATTCAATGTTTGACGCAATCAAAAGTTGAACGGATGAACATACCTGATATTATCTTTGCGTATAGTCTGTTTTTGTGAGTTTTATTGTAACTTTTGATGTCTTATGTTAGGAACTAATAATAATAACGATATTCATGCCGTAATAATTGACAAAGATGTCATGCTCACACAGAATCACGATAAAGTAGATAGGGAATTTTATTAGGAAGAACTTACCGATAAATGAACAGCTTTTCAAACAGCAAATATGAATGGTAAAATGAAGATTCGATGCTTCGATACTATATAATGATAATCGATTCGATACTTTAGCGTACTTGTTTACTTGAAAGAATATGAGTAATGATTGTGAACTGTATACTTGATGAAAGCGATCAACATGAATCGCCTCCCTCTTGGATCTATAGGCTCAGTTGGAGATAATTGTTTTGTTTTCATCAAATACGTAGAATGACTATTACAAAAATATATCAAATTTCAAATAGTGACGTAAATCCTGACTCAAGGCCAGAACGCCGTTCGCTGGAAAAAACATTTGGGGATGAGATCTCAGTAGTTTAGTTTAACTTGGACACATCTCTGGAAGTAATTGGAACATCGAAAAGCGAAAAACACTGAGCTGCTCAGCAAATTCCAGGCTAACGTTATGTGGAATTTTCGAAATGAATTTAAGAAGAATTGCAGAGAAAATCACTCGAGAATCGAGGTGGAAATTTGCTTCCTGTTGGAAGTGAGGCTGATTCTTTTGAAAAAAACAATAGACTTCCTGGGAAAGTTTTCGATTCAGGAAAAGCTGAATATCTCGAAAACGAAAGAGAAATTAACGAAAAGCAATTCTCATTTTACTTCCCAAGGATACGTCAAGCAGATCGGTGCGTCTTTCGCGGCGTTAGACCGAAAACTGTGGGAGGAGTTCATTGACAACGGAGAGCGAGTTTTCCTTTGTTTAGAGCACGTCACGTGACATCAGCTCCTATATATTACTAGCCGGGGGCACTCGCTTCGTTCGCTTCCCGGAGCCCCCGAAGCAACAAAAGTTTAATGTGGTCGGGGCGCTTCGCGCGCTGCATTCGCTCCCGCTCATGCCCATACATACATACATACATACATACATACATACATACCTACATACAACATACATACATACATACATACATACATACATACATACATACATACATACATACATACATGAGCCGGGTTCGGTCGCTTCGCTCCCTCCCCGGAGCCCGTCAAGTAAACAAAGCTTAATCTGGTTGGCGCGCTTCGCGCGCTGCATTCGCCCCCGCTCATGCCCATACATACATACATACCCTACAATACATACCTTACAATACATACCCTACAATACATACCCTACATAACATACCCTACAATACATACCCTACAATACATAGCCTACCATACATACCTTACAATACATACCCTACAATACATACATTACAATACATACCCGTACAATACATACCCTACAATACATATCTTACAATACATACCCTACAATACATACCCTACATAACATACCCTACAATACATACCCTACAATACATAGCCTACCATACATACCTTACAATACATACCCTACAATACATACATTACAATACATACCCTACAATACATACCCTACAATACATATCTTACAATACATACCCTACAATACATACCCTACATAACATACCCTACAATACATACCCTACAATACATAGCCTACCATACATACCTTACAATACATACCCTACAATACATACATTACAATACATACCCTACAAAACATACCCTACAATACATACCCTACATACATACCCTACACATACCCACATACATACCCTACCAATACATACCCTCCTAATACCCTACTACTACACCCTACAATACATACCCTACAAACATACCCTACAATACATACCCACTAACCATACATACCCTACCATACCCACCATACCCCTACATTACTACAATACATACCCTACAATACATACCCTACAATACATACCATATACATACATACATAAATAACATACCCTACAATACATACCCTACAATACATATCCTACATAACATACCCCTACATTACATACCCTAAAACATACCCTACAATACATACCCTACAATACATTACCATACCATACTTCCCCCCTGGCAAGCGACCCACCCAGCGCCCACCCTGCCGCCCCCCCCTAAAAGCCGTTTCTTGTGAAAGTGAAAAAATGAATTCACCAAGGTACTTTACAAACACTAAAACTTTCAAATTCAATTAGCGTGGCCAAATTTTGTCCTACACACCCCACGAAAATATCAACATGAAAGCTAATAGCTTGGGGAACATTTATCGAAAGTATTTGGGTGAAAAAACAAAGTTTTGGCAGGTTAAAAATTAATTTTCGCAAATGCAAAACACACGCGTATGCTTGAAAATTTGTGTTTTGCCAGCAAAATCAAACTCGGTGAAAACTGTCCAAAAACAGAGGAAAATCAACAAAAAAAAAAACACAAGCATTAACTTTAGTTTTCATGTAAATAAAGAGTTATCGAAAGTTTAAATGGAGAAAATCGGCCCAGAACGACCCAAGAAAATCAAAATTGTCTTCGTGTTTTGATTAGGCCGTCGAGCCGAAAGAAAAACGTGAGGTTAAACAAAACAAACTCGTGCTATTTAAAGCCAAAAACAATTGAATAAAAAAATACTTGAAATAATTGTTCACAATTGTCTCCACAGGTCTTGACAACAATTGACACGTCTTTACAATTGATTTCCGGCACGTATTCACGTTTAAACCGAGCAACTTGCCGCCCGTTCAACCGAAAAAAACAGGTGCTTCTCCCTGCTCGTTTTGCATCTCATTAACTCCGTCCTCGGAACTTTCTAGAAGGTCGGAACACAAAATGGGCCATAACTCCCGAACCGCTGGGTTAGAAATTAGCGGAAAGCTTTAGTTTCATCAGCACAACGCAGTGATCATTTCATACCAATTTGCACCCTTATTGACGCCAGAAAAAAAGCCTTTGGATGGCAACGCCCGCTCCTTTGATCCCATTGTTCGTCCAACGTCGATTGTTCACCAAACAATAGCCCTTGTTCCAGTCGCCGGTCACGTGATGTACAATTTTATTATATTACTAGCCGGGGCGCTCGCATACGCTCGCTTCCCGGAGCCCCCAAGCAACAAAAGTTTAATGTGGTTGGCCGCACTTCGTGCGCTGCATTCGCTAACGCTCATGCCCTTTGCCACCCCACGTACAGTGTTTGGCTCGCCCTCGCTCCCCTGTCTATCTATTGTCACGATTGTAGTGTTTAACATGCATGGAAATTAGTTTTAGCGATCAGCCTCGTTTTTATTTGAAAATCCTCGTTTCATCGGGTAAGCCTCGTACTGATGGTACAGTAGATAAGATGCAACATCAAAGTTTGTTTTGTTTTAGGGGACAACAACAATTAGCCTGCTATCAGTTGAATGCATCCATGACACTTGCCAGTGTCCTTTGTCAACCTAATATAAACAGTAAAGGACCATCTATAATGAGCATCCAGAATTTACATTAATGTTGACTTACAGAGGTATGATTTTGTTCCCATGATAAGATGACACGGATGCATTGAATTTTGATAAAGCAATAGGTATGAAGTCGGTTACGTGATGAAATCAATACTTGCATTTGTACAATGATGTACATCAGTAGATCTACAAAGTGAAAGAGACAATTATATTCTATTTAGTATGTTGGTATAATACTATCAAGGTTAATAAGGAATTAGATTTGGATAAAATAGCCCTTGTGAGCTGAATATGTTGTTATTGAAAAATTGCTCTTTCATAATTAGCGACTTTGTTTAACTGGAATAACAATTGGGACTTTTTTCACTGTATTGTAACGTAGAATTAAGAATATATTAAAAGCCCTCATAGCCAAAAATTAAGTGTGACTCTCGCAACACGGCAAAAGATTTCAACGCTGGGATTGGTTTTACATTAGTTTCAATCATGTAGAACATAAGGATAAGCACGGGACAACCGTGGATAACGAATGCAAAAATACTTCAAAATCATCATCAATGGGATGGGAATTGCATGGAGAAAGGAGTTTCATAGGAGTATTGGGCTTGGCTGGTGGTAAGGCAAAGAAGGCAGCCACAAAGTGAAAAGAAGCGACTCCAACATGTGGCTACAGGATTAAAACACTCTTTGTGAAAACATGAAATATAAAAAAGCTATGAAACATAAGCGCAAAGAAACTATATGTTAACAATGAGTGAAATACAATTGGCCTAAGCAATTATATGCGAACTTGAATGGGGTGAAACTAAAAATAAAGTCTACTTACTCCTGAGCTGCGGCAAAATGAATGTTTCTCTCAGCTTTACTTTCTCTTATTTCAGCATCAAGTTCCGTTGCGATCCAAGATTTGGGAAACGAATGTTTGGACAGCACAACCGCCAGCATGATAAATTGCTAGGTTGATGAAAGACAGCATAAATCAAAATCATGCAACAAATTCTATTGTTATGCAATCTCGCTTTGACGTAATTTTCTGATTGAGCTGGATTGGAAACTGAACAAAGAACATGCTGGCAATGCGTCCTTCCTTTCATCTTTCTATTCTGTGAGTGGGTCACAGGCATGGTAAGTAGGTTTTCCAGATCGTATTATCATTGCGATCTTTCAGGTTACATCTTTAAAATAATCTATAGCGTTTCTGTGAAGGTTTTAATTCATCTTTCTAGCGTATAAGACTTTAGCAAATATAGTATTTGACCACGAATCCCTTGAGAATAGGCCACATTTGAGAAAAACGGATGCTAGAGATAAGATACATTGTTCGCATTGGAAAATGAGATACGATTCTGTGCTACTTACGTTTTATTACACGTATTATTCGTGAATTTTAGGTACTCTCTCTGTGCTACTCTCTTGGTATGGGATTTGTGTGGTGCGATGTCAATGCAGGCAATTTTTGACTGTTCTTCGGGTAAGTATATTGAATTATAGGAGATCATTATGCATCCCAAAGGTCACATCTAGTTCATTTATAAAGACGGGTTTTTGAAATACATTTCTTGCAAATTTTTAGGGTTTGTGTCGCAACATGTGACAGAAGAGTTTAAAGGTACTGGTGATAAATATTTGTGGCGAAATGCATGGTTTTTGAAAGGTAATAGTCTTGTTATAATTTTCCACAATATTATTATTATTTATGACTGATAACTATAGTTTCTAGACAATTTACTAATAGACAGTGATAAGAAAATCTAACAGACAATTTAACAATTTAATGAAACAAACAAATAACATTGAAACAAAACGAACAAAAGACAAACACGAACATATGACTAACAACAACTACTTTTTATAACTGCCCCTTACCAAAGATACAATTTCTGTTGTGGGCACTTCTGCCCACATGCATCTGGTAAGGGCTTCCACTTTCTTTTCGTTTCCTTTTTTTTGTGTGTATTTTTGTTTTTTAAAGTTTTTTTTTCAAAATTTTTATATTGATTTCCCCAGATGTCCTGTAGAGAAGAACAGATTGTTACAGAAGGAATTAAAAGTAAGCAATATGTTATACACACTGATGAGATGGGAATTTTGCATTGCAACTTACACTATTTCATCCTTTGTTAAATATATATTAATATATTAACATATTATTACTCTCATATGGGATGAAGCTTCCATTAATTATTGTATATTATTTTTTATTGGTATGTTTCACAGATGAGATGGGAATTTTGCATTGCAACTTACGCTATTTCTTCCTTCGTTAAATGCCTGCCTTCGGTGGTAACGAAGTGAAACTTGGTGCCTTTGTGAATGGCACTGAATTTGAAGGCACATTGCCTTTTTAGTGACCGAATATCAGTAAAGTCGATTAGCTAGGATTAATATGAGAACAATATATTAAAACCAATGACTCACATAGGACACAATTGTGTTTCCTTTTAAAGCAGTTTGATAATATATGCATGACATTTATATAGATTTATCAATATATGGATTATAGTATTTTTCATGTTACCTCAGTTTCCTCACCACAATAAACCACTGTGGGTTCCTTCGCCACTTCAGGCTCAACTGCTGCAGGCTCAACTGCTGCAGCTCATTAATGATGGCAAGTTCCATTTCACTATCCATGTTTACACTATATATAAATATATTGTCATTGTCAGTCAAAGGGGTTAATAGGCTATCAGTTGTTTGAATTTGCTCTACTGTTCTCTTAATGTAACAATAATATATACTTTTAATGTATTAATATGAAACAGTTTATTTTGCAGAAAATGAATAATAATTATCTTTCTTACAATGAAGAGGAAGACTAAAGGCAGGCAGATAATGCAAACTGAAATACATGAACTTACGGCAGCAGTAGTTGCAAAAATTATCTATTTCAGTGAACCTGTAAAGATAAAATTGTTATTGTATAATATCCACTGCAATGGCAATTGTGACATAAAATATAGCACTTTGAGCTTTTTTAAAGCTGTTTAGTTATAAATAGCCTGTATTTTCATATGAAAGTGAAAGCAACATTAAAAATACATGTACTTACGTAAATTGCTGTTTTTTCGTGGTGAGTTGAAAAAAATTTTTACGCACGCTAAGTCCTCTATGACGCAAGAA